>DWME01009321.1:0-11001 GCA_018244795.1 Parelbella ahira ahira | reverse complement strand
GTTATTAAATAAGTGCATAGACTTTTTCCTTCGGCTTTTTCCTCTCTCTTATATACTATGAAATACTATGAAAGCAATATATGATAATATATGAACATAACTATGACGTTCATTAAGTGCAATATGCTACAATACAGGCATGATGAAATGAAAATTTTCCATTTGCATAAACGGTACCCTGTCATTAATTTAAAACGGTTTAAAGTGTTCCATTCCAGGTCGCATCTTCCTATCATAATGTCGACGCGGCGATTCTGAATTTTGAATTGCAGCACGTCTTCAGTTTGATATATGGGAGAGGATATTAAAATTTTAATTTTGTCTTGTTTTTTTTCTAGATATATTAAGGGAATGTAAGCGTTATATCATTAGGCTAAGGTATTTAAAGTAAGCGTATATATCAAATCGTAGCTACAGACACATTTTTTTTGAACTCGATTACACGAATATGGAATTTATACATATGACACCTATGTAAGTTGCCTCATGTTTTGTGTTTTAATTACCACCGTCAACAATTAAAATATATTTTCCTTAAGCCGTAAACTTTTTAGGTATCGACCAATGTTATGGCAACTGAGATAATTATACCATGAAAGTGGCTAAGTTACTGAGTTTGTATGTCTGTCTGAAGGTTGCGTTCGTCGGTTTACGTATATGCTGCAGGCAATTATGTCGGTCTTCACGACTAGTAAGGCGTTCATGACCAATTTCGAATAGGACTCATTGTAACTAATACTATTAGCATTTCATTACACATATACATAACAACATAAGTTAATTTCGTTACAAATAACCTGCTTGCTGATAATATTATTAACAACATACTAACCAATTGACATTTACAGTCCTATTCCTACAGTCCTATTTGAGGACTATTACAAATAACCACAGCCAGTAGAGGACAGTTGTTAACTAACATCTACTCGTTTACTACTGTATTCAAACGACAAATAAGTTTATTAACTCAATTAGTAACTCAATTTATTGAAACAACCTAGTGCTTGTGACAGGGTTGCGACGAAATGTATTTAGTTGGTAACCTCACGCGGTAATGAATCCAAATTGCCAATGAATACGGAACGTTTTCCCAAAAGACTATTAAATATTACTCAGTGCCGCAAAGTACAAAATATTGATAAAAGATATATCTATAAATTTACGTCGTTTGCAAAACGAAACATATTGAAATTTACGTTTTGAATCAATTATTTGTTTTAATAACTGTGAAAATAATATTAACGCACATATACTAACTTTCACCATTTACTCTGGGGGTATTGGACATTAAGTTCGACTTTTAACTTTATTAAGAACACGTCATAATAATGAGTTTCAATAAACGACTATAGCGTCACGCCCATTTCACTTAGGGTAGAGTAGAGAAATAATTTTCACCAGTCTTGATTTAAACAATCTTTTTTGCACCTTGTCTATATCAACCAAAACGTTGTACATGTTTCGTCTGTTAAAGCTATCTTGACCTGTCCTTCTTAGACTTTATCGAAGTATGTGTGTCTAGCTCTACGTCTTCCGACTTCATCCATTTCTTTCGCGTTTTATTTATAATGACGAAGTTCATCTTATTCCTCAAATATAGCAAACTCATATTTGACAACTTTAGTTCTAATTGAGATTGTTCTATCTCGAGAAAGAACGATTAGAAGAGTTGCCAATTATTTTTAAGATCAAATATATCCTGTTAACCATACATTTCAAAGAATAAAATATCTTTAGCAGTGCTGTTTTGCCGCAGGACATACTTATTACTGCTGCTAAAACGCAATCTGATCCGAGAAGTTTATTGTGCATAAAAAACAGATAATCACAGAGTAAAAACGTTCTTAATTAATGTGGTGTTTGAGTGAAAACTTAATCGAATTATTTCACTTCACAACAATTGAATGGAATATAATAAATGGTTATTTATTTAACCGATGAAAGTTATTTTAATTATTTATTTAATTGATGGAGCAATTAAAATAAAATAAACGATCGTGTTGAAGACATTTTATCGTTTTATAGTGAACAACTAGTATTTAAATGAATAGCAATAAATTATTTTTTTATGAAATCTGTTGTTGTTAACTGTTTTCCTCTCAAAGTAAGAAGATACTAGTCCTTTGTTGGCCACGCTGGTCAAGTACAAGTTAGTAAGTCTTATACCCCTTAGAGAACCAAGCATGGTATTGTGTAGACGTATTCACGATGTTTCCATTCACCGTTATAGGAAGTGATATATGCTTAACAAAGATCAAAATCCCATAGTTTCGAAATAGTCCCATAGTATTTTTAATATAAACATGCTGTAAAAGGTAATGAGTTGGATAAAACCAATAAAAACGATTATGGCTCAATAATAAGGGCGTAGCGAAAACGTTACGAAGGTCACAGACTTAGTTCAGGGGAAAAATTTGTACTTGGGATTTAGCGTATTATATCTACGTTGTCGGATCATCATTATTAACCACAAGTTATTTGACAATCTATGAAATTAGGACCACGACTAAGAGCCACTAAACTCTACTACACCTTAGTATGAGAAGAAGAATAATTATTTAATTTACAGTGGAAACAAGAGTATTTGCATCTTAAATGCCACTTGCGGTGCGAACGAAACAGGTCTAAGAAACATTTCCAAGAATTTATTATTGGGTCGATTCATGGCGACGTAGACGTTTGTGGCATGGACGATGTACTCAGAATTTACTGTTATAGTTTCTTGTGGATACAGTACATGGCGCTGATAGCTCTTAGTAATAACAATTTTAGATGTGTTGTATGATTTGTAAACGTACTAATTTCAATAAAAAATTCTTACAATTGAAAGCGTTTGGTTACCGGTCACATAAAGCTATATTAGATATTCAGCCATCTACCGCTATTTTAAACGTTAAATTCTGGCGTTTCGAAAGTTATGTGCGGTTTACGATCAATTGCTATAACTGCGAAGAGAAATATCGCGAAGCTCTTTAGAGTTCTCCATTAGCTATCGCTCTGCATTGTCGTCTACAATAGTAAATTGGTATTACAATATTAATGGAGTGCTTAGAAGAGTAGGAAGTACTTATTTTTTTATTCTGTTCAAGTACCCAACTTCAGATATAAAATTCTTCCTGAGATAACAGGATTGTAGGATTAGAACTGCCAGAGTGCGTTAGTCATTTTAATAAATGTTAGTGCGAGTGAAGTTAATATTAAGCATGTGTCCTATTTGAAATTAGTAAGAGGCTCGCTGCTATTTACAAGTGCAGATGATCGCCTCTGTGGTACGCGGACAGACGATCATACCCTACAGAACCAAAAGACAAACTATTTTAAAAAGAAGTGCTTCAAATTAGCAACAGTTGTTTAAATGGTGAATGGTAAACATCTTCTCTGCATATTAATATCAGCTGCTCATTTCATTACATGAGTGGTAAAAAATAGTGGGCACGGAGAATAAATTGCCACCAGTGACATTCAATTAAAATTAATTAGGATTCTTAATTAGATTGCCAACACTCGGATACTTCTACAACTATGCCCTCTACAGTTCGTGGAACTGTTTTGTTGTCTGTACGGTTTTAATTGGTTCACAAAGTTTATTATAGTTTTTGATTCAGTTTTAATGGAAATTGAAGCGTCAGAAACGACATGGGCAAAGTTGGAATTGTATTGTTCGTTCATTCGTTGTATGTGGACGTCGAAGCTGAAATGTGCCGTTTCAAACT
The DNA here is from genome assembly GCA_018244795.1 of Parelbella ahira ahira. Lineage (NCBI taxonomy): Eukaryota > Metazoa > Arthropoda > Insecta > Lepidoptera > Hesperiidae > Parelbella > Parelbella ahira. Next base: position 7,288 of record DWME01009321.1, on the reverse strand, counting down.
TAGATTACGTTGATTGAAGATACATTAGATAAATTACTTGTATGTCATCGTCGGTATACGAGTACTTTAAATTTAACGTATTCACCTTGTGTTTTAAGTTGTAGGTGTAAATGTGTATTAAAAAAAATATTTTTGGTTAATGACTACATTATGTCAAGTCCTTCTTTCTCGTGTCACATGTACAAAACATACAGGCAGTAAAACATGAAGTTCACAAGTATTTGCTCTGGGTTTAACCTGACTAAGATCTTTTACCATATTCATTGTGAACCTAATGGGTCAAATGAGAGAGACAAGGCTGGTGTCTCAGCATTCTAAAGTTAAAAGTCTATATTATCTGTCTGTGTTCGAACAATCGAAATTCGAAATTCAAATACGTTCTACTTTGTTATTTTGTTGTTGGTAGGTGGAGTATTTTTCGTTAGTTTGATGAATTGTTTTAATTAATTAATTAATAAGGTTTGATATATTTAATACATTAAATAATTGTTGTTGATGCAATATTGGGTTTCCTTTAGGAACTCTATGAATAATTGGTATGCGATTCACTTTAATTGAATATATTAATTGAAATACGTTAGTTTCGACTAATTTAATGCAATATATTATCAAAAAATTATTAAGCTTAGAGAGAAAGAAACAACGTTTAAAATTTTATTCCCAAATCGATTAGTAAAGTTTTAATATTACTTTACAGTGTTATAACGTCCAAAAGAATTATTTATTTGAAAAATAAAGTTCAAAGCTTATGTATTTCCTAACTTTGTAGGTAATCCGAGCGACCAAAGAAAGCACACGATTCAATCCTTTTTTAAATTGAATTCACAACGGAAATAGTTACATTTTAATCCCAACTTGTTTGAAAGGTATCCACGTAAATACAAGGAAACGCTGGAACTAATCCTAACATGCAGTATTTGACCCCGATTCGCAGTACTGGAAGTATTATTCTTAGTTTTATTCATCGTATTGGAAACTGTGATTCCCAGTTTTATTAAAAAGGAAAAATTTCCAGCGAAAGATATTTTATTTCGAGATATGTTTAATCCTTGTACTATTTTTACAAAAGTATGAAATGCTTGCAAGTTAGTTGACTGTAATAGTCAATACAATAAATAGAGATTTTTATCCGATGTCAGGGAGATTTACAAACTAAAATAATTTCATGTTATAGTGACTGACCATATAAAACAAGTAACAAGATGTAAAATTGAGCCGTAAATAGCGAAAACTATAACGCGGCTCCAATAGATTCAATATCTGTTAAAAGGCAAGGGTGTGGGATGGTTTTTAATTTAAATTTTTAATTAAAACTCGAAGCTGCCGAGCTGGTGTTCTTAGTTTATAGTTCGAGGTGACGCCCTAAATTACGTTGGTTATGAACTTACAAGTGGTAGTAAACATGTACATATGTATTTCAGTTGAACAACATTTTGATTTAACTTTTAGTCACTTCCTTCATATTTTGAGAAGTCTCTTTTTCACCTTTTTATCATTCCACTGTTGGAACACGGGTCTCCTCTCGTAATGATAGGGTTATGGCCGTAGTCTGCCACGCTGGTCAGGTGCGGTTCGGCAGACTTTACACGCATTAGAGATTTTTTTTGTAAACTCTAAGATGTGCAGATTTCCTCACAATGTTTTTCCTTTACCGTTAGAAATTGACGTTTAAGCTTAAAACGCACATTTGCAAAGAGGTGCGCGTCATGGATTTGAACCCAGGTATTTGAAGTTAGGATAAAAAACTGTGTTGGGATTACTCAAAAACCATCTGAACCCCAAATAGATAAGATCTGCGTTATGGTAACCCGAAACTAACCCCCAATTTGTTTAAAATAGTTTGCTCATCAGACCTTTTTTCTTAAGGGAAGCGAAATAACGATTTCCAATCAACCTAACCAGTCATTGGACCAGCTGGTCAACTGTAACAAAATTACAATATTTCTTTGATGGTATTTCAAATATTGTTCATAGGTTTCTTCTTACAGTATGCGAGCACATTCGCGGAACGGACGTGATCAGATGTTGAAAATTCCATTTTAAACGGGGACCACTGACAGCGGCTGCAATGAAAACCGACGTGACGTACGTCACCCACTGCGCGCGGTTGTTTGTTGTGACAGCGAAGCGGTTCTCAAACTTTACGGCGCCATAAAAAAAATTAACACCATTACTTGCCGCTGCAGGAAATTTGAACTAAACGATAAATAACAGAGAAGCCAATTAAAAAACCAATTTTGAGTATAACATAACATCACGCGTATATTTCCACTGAAAGAGTAGGTAGAGAGATCACTCCTGTGTTTCACCAGTTAGGTTTTCGTCTCACTATGAAATAGGGGATGAGTCTATTGCCATACACCAGACATGGATGAAATTCTACTAGGTCACTATTAGAAATTCTAAGTTAAAAATCGGATAGTATTCGCCCAGGTAATCGAACCCAAGACGTCTCGATCGGCAGTAGCGTTTGTAATCACACGACCAACGAGACGCACCGCGTAAATACCCACATATAGTGAAATAATACTTTTTCTCCCTGAAGTAGAGAGTATTTTTGGATATTTAAATTTCTATTTTAACCGGGAACCAATGACGTAGACATGAATGAAAGTTGACACGCGTCACCAGGAGTCATTTATTGCGATAATCCAGTGGCTTTCAAACTAAACATCAAAATAACTAAAAATATTCTGTGAATTTTTGTGCTCTGTAGTTTAGACTAAGCACGGTGAAGTTGTGTTTAATTAGTTAATAATAATTGAAGGAAACCGTTACAGTTGATCCTAACTTTAATAAATTACTGCGATGAAAATGTCGTGTAAGAGATATTTTAAAATTTATATAAGTTTCGTACAATCTTGAAAACTGCATAGCGTTTACTCGCCACTCATCATCATCATGATCATCGTCCTATTTCAGTCCATTGCTGGACTTAGGCCTCCCCTAATGAGCGAATAAATAGCGAGCCACTGCAGCTAATAAATATGTATGCCCAATGTCAAAGTTCTTTTCAAAAACTATCACAGATGTGTCGCTACTGTAATGAACTAAGTCGGAATGACTCATGTTTTACTATGCCTTATTGTACCCGCCCACTGCACTCTCAGCACTGGACCACGCTAATGGCAATCAATATTAAGGAAATAAAGTGTAACTAACAATTAAAACTAACATTCTAATTCCTACAGTTTTATTCGGGTTCGGTTGAATGCGCGGCATTAGCGGCGACAGTGCCCTTTACAGCTGCCTGCTAACAAGCTACTGTTTTGAACTGAACAAAACAATGAAAGAAATCTACAGCATACGTTAAAGGTACGTTTTCAATTTATCGATGCGGTCTGGAAAATTGATAGAGTGCACCTGGATGGTCTATCGCTGTCTAGTACGATCCCGTTTGTTTACATTTCACTACTCCATGCAAATGTCGGCCTATAGCGTCGTGCTTCGTGATTTTCCATCGTCCCGCTCCTATTTTTTTCTTTTATGATTTCGAGAATGTAAACTGACGGAAAAATATTCGATTGAGCGTTCACTCCACTCGGATTATATTCCTTTTCTCTTTTTCAGCGTCCGATCGCGAGTGCGGTTGATAGCTTCGGCCTTTACTGTGGTTTATATTTGAACGCGTCGTAACGTAAAGTGTAATTTGAGACCTTAGTACTAATTGTTAGATATTGTCTAAGTTTTCCAATTATAATTATTAACTCATGTGGTAACTATATTTTTCTAAACCAACGTCCCTCTTACGGTTATGTATTATCTGTATGCGAAATTCCATACATTTGCAGCAAATATTTTTTGAGCGATTGAAGCACAAGCATCCTGACAATTAAACAGATATTATGTAAAGACATTTACAAAATTAGTATTAATAAAAACTTTTCCAATATTAAGTTACTGGGCTCGATTTTCTGATGTTTGTTTCCGATCACCGCTGGCCACTTTAGCAGTACCTACCTTAGTTTATGTCGTCACTTTAGTGACCGGGTCCTAGCACTTAAATTGGCACACGTTACGTCCACGAGCTTTTCTACAAGTTTATTTTGATTTTCAGTACTAATACAGGTATAAAAAAAATTTAAAATATTTTTTTTAATGATTGGTTTTTACGTCACATAAAAAGTACAATATATTAATTATATTTTCACTTATACTTAATACTTGTAACTACGTCATACGAAACGGACACTACTAGGTGTAGCGTCACGTCATCTAAACAAAAATAGTGCGGCAGGGGAGAGTTTAATACTATTATTAATAATAGTAGTATTACAGTATTAGTATTAGCGTCCTAATATTTTAGTAGGAAAAACCCTTCATTCCTTGGTTTAGCACAACAGTACCTACACATATACTGCTTAATTTCGATAAACTAAATAATTTGTACCAATATCATTAAAGCAATTAATAGCTCAAAGTTGTGCATTTAATTTATGTAAAAGCTTAAAAATGGCCCGTCATGGCTACAAAAGGCGCTAAAGTTTTTAAATTTGTTCAGGTATAAAAGCTGTATCAAAGCGATACTTCAGCTCAAAGCGCGATCTGCATTTTATTGAACACCTTTGTAAAACGCTTCAATTTCATCACTTCGTATGCCATGATTAATTTTATCACACCATGTATAACGAATGTATTAAGCCTACAATAAAGTTCTCTTTTATAAAGTCAATATATAATTGACTTTATATTTTGTTTTGATTAGCCACTACTGTTCATGACTGCTTAGTTAGTCGAGTGGTTACGACTGCGACTTTCGACGAAGAGGTCTTGGGATCGAATCTAGGGTACTAATATTATTGGATTTTTCTAACATAGATTTTCTAGCAAACACTTCTAGTAGTTCAGCTCGGAGTCTGGATCTGTGCCCGTTGTATGGCAAGAGGCTCACCAACTATTCAATGGTGGGAGGTAAACGTGACCGGTGAAGCCTTGGAGTATACTACACTCCTTTGCTTTACAAGCGGGATGCTACGTAACTGCTGTTCATAAGAGCACCATTCATGCATACCTAATTTCGGATCTTTTGTTCGAAATTATAATAAAAACGTGTACGAACTACATATTATATTGTTATAGTGCGTAGACGTCGTTATTATAACTTTAAGCGACCAATAGCTTAAAGTTACTCACTGTTTTTATTACATCCGTATAGTATTTATAAGTCGAGGTATTTTATTTAAATTGTATTATAAGTGAGTAATATTCCTCCAAAGCCTCGGTTCAACTGCTACATCCCTTACAATTTCATTTCATTCCCAGCTACCAGACATTTTATTTACCTCAACGTCTCAATATCTGTGAGATTCTTTATTGATCACGACTCAGACGTGGACGACACGACATAATATCTTTATATTAATAAGTGAAGAGTAAACTTTGTATAGTTTTTATCAATTTTGCCACTCTGGAAGATAATTACATTTGTCATAGTTGAAGCTTAAATACAGAAGGACAAAAGTTGAAATTTATATATGCCTTACGAGTATTTTAATTTAATAATAAATCACTTATTATATTTACGTTATTTCATATTATTGGCAGATCCCAATATTATGTAGTTGAAAAGTTGCACAGAATATACGATATACATATGTACCTACATATATGAAATGTCCGCTCGTTACTGTTGCCTTATCCTATGGTAATTTCTTTATGTGCAAAAAAATATTACATCCATTAGTTTCGAGGTCGCCCAGTGAATAGTTCTGTAAGTAAACTGACGCAATAAGTATTTAATGAAAGACGGATTGCTCCTTTGCTTCTTTAATGCAAATAAAATCTACATCAACAGACTAAGTTCGCTGCTGCTACTCATAGGCCTCCCGTGAGGGGTATTTGCCCATAATCCCCATGCCGGGCATCCGGGTTGGGGATCATAGAGCATGGCTACTGGTACCACCTACACTATATATAAAAAATAAAGTTTCCGCCGTAGATCGCGTCGTGGTCGCGATAACAAATAGGTACTATAAAGGTATTTTTCTACCACATACTCCATGCGTCCCGCGCGCCCGCCGCGAACGCGAGGCATTCAACGCTGAAGGGATTACGCCTTTTGAATATTTTGTGTTCCTCGCAGTGGCTTCTCTTGTGTCTTCACCATGATGAAACTATAGAAACACCTCTATATATTATGTACTTCTACATATTCTGGGAATATGTATTTACTGTCACTACAGACATAGATTGGATTGTCTTATGTTTTATTTATATGTGGTACAGTAAAAGACAACAAAGAGTGCTTCTACCAGGCGCTATGGTCTATCAGTGTATGTGCTAGGTATATAAGAGATATACATAATATGTAATTATGTGTGTATTGCATGTGTGCTCGGGGAACCTACCGCTTCGGGGAAACCAGGCGTCATGTTGTGATGTTATGCGTGCATTGTTAACATTGACAGTTGTAATAATCTTGTATATAGGATATTTGAAATAAATTAAAAAAAAATGTATATATATTTTAAATTGTATAAGATTCATAGTACAACACACTTCGAACTAAAAAAATAAGTTAAATAAAAGAAGTGGAATAGAATGAAAACAATTCTGAGCGGAAAGCAACGGAGAAAGTAAACAAAAATACACTTTGTATTCCGAAGCGACACGGAAACAATGAGATTTAGAAGAGAATCGAACCCACTACGCTGGGCTACACCCGACATTTTTAGCAGTTTGCACCCACATAATGTTTATTTTGAAAATCTTATAATTTAGACCATGTATATTGATATACTTTTTTGCGCAACATTATATGATTTAGCCAAACTGAATTATCGGCATATACTCGTACGTACATTGGACGCCAAAGTTACAGTCACTACGCTGCTTGGACTGTGTGGTTCTGGGTTCAAATATCTTCCGAACTTCTATCTACTGCCTATGAATGTGTGCTCTCGTTAACATTAATACTCCGAAACATAAGCGTGGAAGTGAATTTAAATCGTTAGTTATCCATCATATTTGGCACAGTCGGATTTTGCATATTACTGTTAGAAGAAAATGTTCATTTACGCATTTGCATATCAATACGGTTTCATAATTATTTATAGTAATATAATTCTTAGACGCGTAGATAAGTCTTAACTGCATTATTTCCTACTTCTAAGAAGAAAAAAAATACACAAATAAATTGTATATAAGAAAAGAGATAAACATTTCCTGTCACAGTCAAGCTTTAAATGTATATAGGTAGGGGAGACCGGGGTTGGTTGTGTCAATTTAATTTTGAAGTGTCATATTTTTATATTTGTTCGATTCTTTTACCCGAGATTATATTCGTTTG
>DWME01009320.1:0-11002 GCA_018244795.1 Parelbella ahira ahira | reverse complement strand
ATCTTCAGCTCTTCGCATCCAACCACTGCCAGCCACTTTTCGTATATCGTCACTCCATCTAGCTGGACAGCGTCCTAGGCTACGTTTGCCAAGTCGCGGTCTCCAATCCAGAACACGTGTGCTCTAGCGGCTATCGGTTCTTCGACAGATGTGACCAGCCCACTGCCACTTCAGCTTACTAATCCTTTGGGCTATGTCAGTAACTTTGGTTATCTGTCTACTATGTAGGTATAATATGTACTATTTATTTAATTTTGAAAACATTGCTTTTAAAAACTACCCATTCATAATAGAAACGTATTACGTGACATCGGATAGTATAACCGGCCTGCCGCCTGTTTTATGATGACATTCGCTTTTTATGGACAAATGTATTATCAGAATGGATATAAGATTACCTCGTAAATAGTTACGCGTCGTAATAATAGCCACCTCGTGTTGCCTCTTAAAATACTATAGTAAATCGAATCGTAAATACCCGTGGATATTGAAAGTGCAGTATATTAAAAAACTCGTCTATATTATGTATTAAACATCGCAAACAACGTCAAGCCCTGCTACCCTATACTCATAATAAATAGATGGAGTAACACTGAAATACGATCAAAGATGTAACGTAGTACGTCGGTAATAAGGGTCAGTCTTAAACTTGTATAGAATACGAATCCATTAAAAAAATCATCCACTATTATTAAAAAACTCAGTAGTGTTTCAACTTCCGCTCCATAAGGTTTATTATTAATTCTAATAGCAAAACAATTACACACTAACATTTAAACACTATATTATTATTAGGAAATTTACGTGTCGCGTTTACATGTGGCAAGAAAGAGATTTGTAAGAAAGTGATAAATATTACAATTTAATATTTCAGGTTATTATTTTTATATAATGATTTTTACGATACCGAATTATTTAAAAAAGGTACTTTACACGTAACGCACCACATACAACTTACGTATGGAGGTATATGACTGCTTTTATTGGTACTACATCCAAAACCAAATCGTACTAAAAGGTCCCTTATACATAGGTTTGATTAATACTCTTTTAGCACGCTCTAATGGTATAATTATCTCCCAAGCCAAAAACTCATGTACCCGCATTTGATGTTTTCCCGCCATTTCCACAAATCCAAAACGGCTGCCGGATATCTTTTAAAACTTTATTTTTTCAATATAATTACTGCAATAATTGAGATACCTAATGTCTCTAATTAAAACAATATAACAAAGATTTTATATTTAAAGTTAAATAATAATATATTACATGGATGCCGTTACTGCATAAACAGATTATAAATAAGCGTAAACGTCATTTTAGATCGAAAGCGCCTGTGTTGATTGCGCCTGAAGATGTTTTACTTGAATGTATAGTTCGTTATCTTATACAGCTATTATAATACTAGTAATATTGAAATAAACGATGTATTGAATAAATTAAGCCGTGACTTGAACCTTGTATAGGCTCGTATTATAGTCGTACGAACGTAATCTTTACATTAAGGAAAATTGGACGTTTCCTCAATCAGCCTCGATTGGGCACTTACGATTCCATTAGACCAATTTATCAATCCTTTTATGCGTCAATGTGACCTCAATGTAGCAGGTATAATAGAAATTGTAGGGATCGTACAGATAAATTACACATATGATATATAATAGATGTAATATACTATGTCAAAGTATGTATAGGATACATAGATAGAAAACCCTTCATTGTTTACACCATCATATGAAAAGTATAATAATGTACACAGAAAATATTAATATAAACAATGGGCGGCCTTATCGCTTAAAAGTGATTTCTTGCAGGCAACCGCTTGGAAAAAGCCACAGGAGTTATTATTAAGGAAGAAAGAAGGTACGTAAAAGGACAAAGGATAATAGTGAATAAAATAAGAAGTATAAGAGTAAAAATGTAAGGTAGGTACCTACTTGAATCTTATAAAGTATATTTTGTTTATTGACATTTACCATATATCTATATGTAAAAGCATAGACGTTTTTGTCAAAACATTTTAATAATATGGAATACATCATTTAGCGCAATATGTTTACTTAAATATTAAAATGATATTGAAACAATTCACTGTTGTAAAGAACATTTTGTGGAAGATAACAAAAATATGTTTCACATAATTGCAAAGATATATACAAACATAAACTTAGAAACATATGTATCAAAAGTTTCGTTCAACATAAACACCGATATTGGACCCAAAAGAAAGAGATCCATTACGTAACCAAACAAATATCTAGAATGTTCCTTAATCTTTAAGAGCTATCTACTTAACGTTCCATTACGCCGAATTGTCAATCTCATACGTCACGGGACCGCAATCAAAGTTGAGGGGCAAAGTAACAACACGAATGTTATTTTACGAGGATCGGACCAATTAGTGAAATGTAAAGCTGAAGTCCAGCGATTCATCACAAAGGATTCTAGGTTAATATTGATCAATCTAACCCTTACATTGATTGAAATAGGGACCCTCATGATAATCTGTCCCTTTGGATTTTAGTGGAAAACATTACGTTGTGAATCGGTGGGTTTCAACCGAATGGAATTTTTAATTTACGGGTTCCCTATTTTACGGAGAAACTAGGATAGTTCCAATTGTATGGCTTTAATTATTTTATCAGAGAGTAGTTCATTTAGAAAAAAGCTTATACCTGACACTTGATAGTTAGATCTAATATTTCTTTAGCTTCTTGATATGAATAACTAAATAGTGCAAAAGTTATTTCATCTTCAACTATCCATATTTATCTAAAATCCTACAAAATTTAAGCCAATTCTAGTCGATAACTTTGAAAGCGCTAAATATTATCAGTTTAGATTCGATCCGAACTTTAAGCAATATTTCATAAAGTCATTGTATTATCAATCTTGGGATTGATAACAGAACCTAATAACAGGCTTTGGCTGTAATTTTAAAATGATTTAATTTCCATCAAGATCTTTTGACGTCTTTGGTAGCAGAATATTTTTTATAAATCTTTGAGTAAGCTCTATGACTCTTTTTAATTTTATGTACGTGTCTTTTTCGCAGTTGCAGGCGGCCGACTATAAGTCATGCTCCAATGCGAATAGGTGTAGATACAGGGTAGAGATTAGTCAGTCTGTTGCCTATATGTTTTTACCAATTAAACTCTTCCGACGACGTTTGACAATATCTACCAAACAACAGGGGCCAATTATGCGCAACTTGTTTTTCTAAGTGCGGTAACGCTGACAGAAATTGGTCACCAAGGGCCACGCATGCAAAGGCCGACCGCGGGCAACGTTACTTAACTTTACAAATTGCTTGCAGTCTGCAACTTGTCCACACATGACTTAGTCGGGATAACTAAGTACTGAGACAAAAGAGCAATTAAAATTAACATGAAAAATTTTAAAAAAAATATTTACGCGTTATTTATGGAGCATTAGGCGGTTTCCATCTTAATATTGCAAACATAATATGACAATTAAAAAAACAATCTTATGGAAATATATTTGCAAATTTCTTTTTACATTTAACATACATATGTACTTGTATCTACTTTTGAATGTTTACTCGTAGAAGCGGAAAATTGGCTTCCACAAATTCATGTCATAAATTAGGTTAGCTACATAACGAGTGACTTATGCGCAGTTTTGTTTTACAGCGGGCGAATAAGTCCAACTTGAAATAAAAGGGACCTAAATTCAACAACAATTAAAGACAATTTATGTCTACTTGGCTCGTAATTTTTCTTCCTCCCCCCGCCGCAAATGGGGAATTGTTGAGCAGTTACACGAAACTGCAGCCAAACGGGAAGTGGCTATGACCTAATGAACTCCACATTTGCATAGCGAGTGGACGACAATCCAACATTTTTATAAATGGAAATGTTTATCCAAGCTCCCGTTTTAATAATAAACTTGACAAATCCTGCCGTTTTAAATTCCACAAAGTACATTAATTGTTGTTGTGTAGAACTGATTGTGTTACATCTCTTCTCGAATAGTACCGAACGTTTTTATTTCGAATGTTATAAATTTTGAAAAACCTGTTAGCGGTTTTAAACTTAGAACACAATAATAGTAGACGGCTTCATTCATAAATATACGATAGTTGCAAGTTACGTTTCTAGAAAATTCGTTACAAACATAGTGGTTTGGAAGTAATCATTGAACAATGCATAAACACAACATATGCCATTAACGTAGAATACTGCACATTAAATATGTATATGATACAATAAAGGTTGACAGTACAAAACTTGTAATTTCTGGAATTTTAGTACAAAACTTCAGTTCTTGGCATTGGTTTTAAACGAAGTATTGGAACATTTGCCGTAAAGACGCAATACTGCTGCGTTTCTCGTACGCTTTTCTTTTTTACTGCTTACACGCGAGATAGAATGACCAACGTTTATCACGAAAATGTATATCGTATATATCTTTGTGTTTAATTTAAGTTTGCGTGCATACAATAAAATTACACGTATTAACCACGGAGTATTGTTTACATAACATAAATGATATATCGAGCCTTTGCACGTTAGATATAAGAATGCCGTGTAGAATTTGTAGGATTTCGCTCTTAAAAACCGCAATATAGATTATTCAGGAGAAGAATATAACAGTGTTCAGCTGAAAACGTTCTCCACACGTTTCGTTTTTAGTTGCGCGCTCCTCAACGACCTCTCAAAAGAATAAACGATCGTCATTACGATAGGTGGATGCGCATGAAAATTCTTTCATGTCCATTCACTCGGTCGATTCCAGCAGTTTGAATGGCGCAGCATCGAAGCCAGTGAAAATAATCGGCGTAGTAAAGCACAAACGTTAACTGGACGTCTGCCAAGCCTTCGGAGCGGGCGACGTGGTTTCCTATATGCGTTACGCTTCAATGGAATTAACAATTTACCCTGTAATCGGCTCCGAGATTGCCTGTCAATGAGTCTTTTTAACATATGAGGATATTAAGGCCGATCATTTCGCTAAAAGATTGTACTTCCTAGCTGGCTGCTCTAAATTGTTTTTTTATGGCTCTGTGTTTGACTCATTTGCTTCAAATGGGTCTTGAAAATCTTATAAGCGATGTACGTTTTAGGATATAAATTTAGGCGCAAAATTTATCAACAATTGGTAAATCTCATCAAACGTCTTAAAGCTGGCTTAAAAACATCAATTTATTTATATACTATATTACAGAATCTGTTACACACATATTTTGCAATACTTATTACTAGAATACTCATCACATTTAAATATAGTTTGAAGATTTTGACGTAGTGCCTATTTCTAAGACAATATAATGGGGTCTTAATAGGTCTCGACGACGTACGTTGTCTATCAAACCAGGCAAATTAAACTAATTAATTTAAGGAGATGTATATTAATTTAGACCGTAGAATTTGTAAATATTTTGACATACGATAATGACGTATCCAGAAACCAATATACCTGTACATCAGAAAAAAAGTCTTTCACGAACTATAAAGTTTTACTCAAACCTAAAACGTTCAGAACCTTTTCGAAACATTTGACTTGGTCTTTTAATGCCCGGTCTTTTCTAACTTAAGCCCAATATGAATAATAAGTCAACTTTCATTTATAACATTTTTTTGATTTGTAAAAGTAAGTACAAAAATCACACACAATGCATTGTTATTTTCTTTTATACACAATATAAGTTAAGGTTTTTATTTTATAAGTTAATGTTTAACAATAATTTAAGTTGCCGGGACAATTTTAAATTTCGAATAAGAAATTATTCGATGTCTGGTTTTATTCGAACTTTATGCAAACTTTTCTACTATAAGCGATGTATTCGTACAGCTAGTATCAATACTAATGAAGCTCGCTTCGCGGCGGATGTTGGCAAGTTTCTTGTTTCCAAGTCTTATGAATCGCAAAGTTTTGTATTAATGTCTATAGTTAATGAGACGTGTAATGCAATTGCGGTTATTAATAGCCTGTGCAGACGATATATAACTCGGAGAAAGATATGCGCAACTGGAATATAGTTTCGAAAACTTAACGTACGTTGAACAATGCAATTAGTGTTTAACGCTTTTTAATCAGAATGAAGGTTTACACAGCAATATTTTTAGAATATTACAGTGTAGTTATCTTTCACAGGTTTCGTGGTTTTCGTTTTTGTTAAAGGATTTTTGTTTATATGCGGGCTATAACTAATACTTACAATGAAATTAAGAGGGTACTTTAACATTTATTCAAGATCTTCCGAGAAATCGACTGGTACACAAAATTAATTCACTCGAATTTTGCAGATCGCTTCCGGGATAAGTATGTTTATAGAATATAAGTCCAACAAAGAGTCCTTCATAAATAATTAATTAACCTCGCTAACGTTACACACTGTAATCCTAATTCCAGCTCGCGAATATCTCTTAAGCCAAAACCCGTCAGAGCTGTACCATTTATCACTCGTTTCATTCACCTTTTTTTTTTCACAAGCACATTGTTACCCGAATGTGATATCTGCGAAAGAATAAACAGAAATACGATTGGCGACTTGCCAACCGTTCCCCCGAGCACGAAGACAAGACAAACTTTGTTTAATTTCTCCGACAATTGACAGAAATTTAAGTGAAATTTAATTTAAAGACGGTAACGAACTCAACATCCGATGTTGTCTGAGTTTCGGGCTTTACAGGATTAAAATGGAACGCCTCTGTAATTACATTAACAATAACTCTCTTACATTAATATCTAATACCAGTCAATCCCACAATTTATGCTCGAACGGTCGAAGAGTATCGTTGTTGAGTTTAATTAAACAATATCTGTGATCAAATATTTGGGATCTGATCGGACCGTATTTGGCAATTCCGATGACCCAATTGTCTGTGTTGTCTTTATTTACCAAAAGCGAAGGGTGAGCTTATATGAACGTTTCTCGTTAGGTTTACGAATATATTTCGCCATTGTGCGGTTGAAGCATATATAGAAAGCTATCGGTTCCTTGATTGAACTTGCAAAATGGTTACTAGAACTAGTTTTTACATTACATATTTTTTCGTTTAAAATAATGTGGCTGAAAGGATTCACCAATAATAATGGCTGTTGAGCTTTTGCCATTGTACCGTTGCCGCATATTGTAATAAGGATCCTAACATCTTAGGTCATCTTAAGATGTTAAGATCCTTATTACATAATCTTTAGCATAATCTGCCACACGCAACTATTAAGCCAAGATTGTGAATTGACACATCTCTATTGCGCTGGTTCACATAGTTAAACAAATGCAAGTTAACAATAATAAAAGAATTTCTCTAAGATGTGTAAAGTTTGTCAGCCCACATTTGGCGAGCGTGGCAAACTATAACCGATATATCCGAGATGAGATGAGAGAGTCTTGTCTTAGCAGTGGAATGAAAAAAACTTGAAAAAAGTAACAACAAACGAAATCGGCTGTTTCTAAGCACAGCAATATTATGACATTCAATGTTACTTACCACAGACGGTTTCTTTAAGAAATAATATAATAATGCGTATATTCATTGGAGGCTAAAATATATTTTATAAGAGATATGCATTTCACTTCACAAAAAAACAGTGACAGACAGTGGTTGGATGCGAAGAGCTGAAGATCGACAGTAAGTAGTAAGGCTCATTTATTATTAGGTATTATCTTGTATTATCAAGCTTTTTGCGCATCTTTGCCTATTTATACCGCATACATACGTATTTATGGTGGTATGTGCGTGTTAATGCTATTCCGAACGCTCTACGTATTACAATTACAACAGAGCGATTTCATTAACAAAATAAACTAATAGATACGTTACAACCGCGTGCTCGGCTGCTTGGCTCGAATTCCAGGATGATAGATATGTACGTAAACGTTTGTTTTGCTTATTATAACTACTTACCTTGTCCATGTTTCTACGCATACATCAATGACTTCATGACAGTGAGTTTGTCACAGGGGCATTATGACGTTGAGTTTACAATGACTTTTTTGAATTTTTTTGCGTATTGTTTGTTTTTTACCAGTAGTTATTTACCGTTTCGCTTACAGTGTAGCAGTGTAACATATTTCTGTTTTAATAAATACTCTATAACTATTATGGATCGCTACTAGATAATTTGTCACCACATCAATATTTATCAGAATAGTTCGATGAAGTCTGTATGATGAGCGGACCTACAATCAAACAATCAATCTAAGTATCAGAATACTATTCTTTTGAGATCTAAGTCACAAAACTAACATGAAGCAATAAAAAAAAACTTATATATTGATTTTTCTTTTTTCTATTTCATCATTTAAATAGATTTTAAGACCTAAAATTTTTAAATATCAATGTATACTGACAACTTAGTCATTCAGAAATAACTGTGTTATTAATTTAGATACACTAAAAGCAAATAAAAAAAATATTCTGTTCTTTTCAAAGTGCCCACTATCTCCATAAAAAGTTTCATCAAAATCAAATCGTAGTCATTTTAGATAGGTACAAAATAAAAGTCTAATAGATGTGCAGATAAAGTAACAATCGCATTAACAAATATAAAATGAAAGCGAATACAATTTCACGCCAGTCGCAAATACCTACAGTGAAAATCGCTTTAAACTCAAATCGCATTAAGAATCCACAGCATATGTAACATACTAATATTGGGCTACCAAACCATAGGATGGAATGAAAGCTCATTTAATACTATTGTAATTCCCCGATATGAGCTTTGAGAGCTTTTAGAATCATACCGAGATCTAATATTACCAGCTTCCAATATTCACATGTTAAAATCTAAAACTGAAACCGGTCTTACGTAACTGTTATATTATGTATAATAGATCGAACTGCTTACATTTTTTAAATATACATATATAGAATTGTCGATGCTTAATATTTTTATTTATTACATAATTATTTTAAAATAATTAACAAAAATACACAATTTCTTGGTATATTTGTCCGTTAACTGTGTGGAAATATTTTTAATGGTTGCATAAAACACGAAAGATGTGGGATCAGTCGCCGTGTAAGGCAAACCAAATATACTTTAACTTCAATATGACATCTTTTAGACTTCGATTGATTTTAAAGAAATAAGTTTCACTGGCTACTTTGTTTGTTTTATAGCATAAAAATAATTTAAATTTTTGCTAAAAAACGTTTGTGAGACAATTACAATTTTCTTGATACGCCAGTAATGTCTTAAACGATACAAAATATAAAGGAAAATAACTTTAAATATACTACAGATATAACGACACATATGAAACAAATGTTTCATGTTTATTACCAATTTAAAGACATGTCAAGTTATAAATAAAAGCCTCCTTCCTCCCCCACAATCATTCCTTATATCCTCCCGTTCATAATTGTCTCTAGTTGCTCAATTGACTTTTTGATGGTTTTGTCATCCAAACCTGGCCTCGGTTTAAAATTTCAAATCTCCAGATTTTTAAGAGGATCCTTTAAAATCGATTACGAAATTCCACCAGAATAAATCAGAACCGTGTCAAAATGTAATGGAGAAAATTCTTTATAATTTGATTTACCTACAAATTACATTTTATTTGTCAACTTATTGCTGCAGATTAAACATTTTCTTTGATATAATTTCTTGTTTAATTTTGGAACCGAAATTATAACGACACACTGCATTGCAGATATTAAAAACGTATTTTATTACTCCATAGGAAGATCTATTATCCACTGACACCATCTCCTAAGCCTCTTATAAAAAAAACGTAGCTGACATAAAATTAAACACAGTATAGTTGACGTATAAAAACCGTGTCTAATGAGCGTAGAACCAACGCTTATTAAGAGAAAAATAACTTAAAAATTAACGGGAAAGTTATAGAAGACACGACACTATGCCGCGATGGGACACATCCACATTAACTAACGTAAAATAAAGTTTGATAGACAGTAAATCAAACTTGACTTCTTGGTCATTAATTAGTCTGTAATTATAAGCAAAGTTTTATAAAACTTATCATTTATGAAACTCTATTTAATGATTCCCATTTATTAAGCAGTGGTAAAGTAAAACTCAGTATATAAAATAGAGAGTGGTTAGAGCCAATTGACTGATTATTATCCCGTTGAACATGTCGAGTAGACTCATATTGAATCAGGAAAGAAATCTCGTAGTGATGAGTCTGTGAGTATAAAAACTTTAGTTGATCTGCCACCAACTGTCGTAAAGATTACCTTTGATGATACTTATTTCGAAAGTAAAGTGCTGTCAGCCAAGGGAAATGGTAGGGAACACGGAGCTCGCATATACATACACGAATAAATATTTAACTCGGATATTAAACGTCACGCCTGTATTCGACGAATCACGAACGAAACAGGCCTGCATTCGACGAAAATACAATAAAAAAAATTCAAAATTTTCCTAGGAACATCCAAAGATTCTTTTTTATTCTCCAAAGCCCAAAAACATTTTCTTAACTATGTTTCAAAGTTTGAGAAACGTATTTAAATATATGTAGAGTACAGAGTCGATTCAGAAAATATTATTGATTTTTACGTGCTTAACAATATTTTTTTAAAATAGAGCACAGTCCGTAACGACTTCGCGCCCATTAATACAATAAATTCTACCGAAAATAGAACCGACATTTCTTATGAATTACTGCAGTTGAGGCCGTTTCAATATTTTATCATGTATTGTATATCTGCCGAATGGAGACACTTCAAATATATGGCAGCGATTCAAACGTATAGTGCATAACCCAAAATACGATAGAATATTTTTATTATCAAAATCAATACAGATCATGTCTAGAACAGGCCTCCGAGCTCCCACCACAAGTGTAAAACATCAGGTTCACGTATATTTATGTTTAGGTTACAGGGAAGCAATAGATAAACAAAAACTCAATGTGTTGTTGCTCACTATTCTCCTTACACGACTTGTTCCTCAAAGGTAGTAATAAATAGATACAATACAATATAAAATAATAATCGACCCATAGTCATTCCACTGTTGGAATATGGGTCTCCTCTCATATTGAGAGGGTTAAGGCCAT
>DWME01009319.1:0-11002 GCA_018244795.1 Parelbella ahira ahira | reverse complement strand
TAGCTTAATATTGTTTGTCTTTAATATTTAATGTACGTGTAATATGTATTACAAATACCTTAAACTGAATTAAATAAACCATTTATTAATTACGTTCCCATTGACAATGTCAGACAGGAGACGGATGGTTGTCAATAAGCACCACAGAGGAAAGATTTTTATGTATGAACGTAGTGTTTGTCATTAGAACCTAGACATCGCTTAAACTGTTTTTTTTTATGATTTACGATAGAATTTCGATCGCTACTGGGCCACTAGTTACAATAATTGTACATTACATTGCACTAATAAATGTTGTAAAAACAAAAAATACGCAATTATTTTTTAAATTTCCGTGCGTTTTTGCGTTTTGTTTAAAAAAAAATTATTTCATGTCGGTCCTGTTTTTTCGTTAAAATATTTGTTTAATTTATTCTATGCTATTAAATATTCACAATAGTGATACCTTTAGTGCTGTGTATTAAATTTTATTGAATAAACAGAAAAATAAATAAAACACAGATGTAAATATACGTTTATCCTAATCTATTCACTTAATTCATCTTTTGCTTTATAATAAGACTGTCCAATTATCAACGTCTTGAATAGCAATGTTCGTTAAGCTGTTTAAAATTGATTGATTGATTTTAAACGTTTTGAAGTTTTAATTTAATCTTGCTTTTATATTACATGAATTACATTCATACATTACACTCGCGGCGGTAGCAACAGGAAAAGCACGATACAACTATATTTCTCTTCAAATATAAATTTAAATAAATAAATATATTTTTCAAATCAATTCGCAAGATCTTGTTCAAGGTAGACCGAGAGCACTCAATGCCAAATATCTCTACTTTTACAGAATAGACGCCTTCCTTACAAAAGTACACAGAACCTAACATGCAAATAAACAACATGATAATCTTACTGAAGAGCGAAACCTGTGAACTCATCAAGATAAAATGCACTTTGTTAGACGATTTTTGTCTTCAAAGAGAATAGCTTTAGTTTTCTAAGGGATAACAAGGGCAAAGGTTCCATCGTCTGCCTTCTCAGCTAGCACTGATCCAATCAATCGCCGTGCCTTATCTCATAATCCACTCTCAGTGCAGTGGATGACAACTCACACTCTCTGTCAGTGCACACCATACTTACCCCTTTATCGTACCTCTGTTGGACAGGGCTCAGAATGAGATAGGTAGAGACCTTCGTAGGCCACGCTGACCAAGTTTAAATCGGTAGACTTAACACGCTTAAGAGAATATTTTGAATTAGTGTAGCGACACGCGTAATGATGACTTGTGATAATTTATTACAGCAATACTGTCTTTTTCGAGGGGCTAGGTTGATGATTAAAGGTCCCTGACAGTTAACAGCGGTTTGTGTTCGATTCGAAACATTTGCACGACGGGGCGACTGCATATTCATTCTCAAGATGCTAAATTATCTGTAGAAATATGTATGTATGTATGTATGTTGAAGTATGGCGGGCTGACTACAATGCTATGGACTGTATCGACGGACAATAGACGATGTGTGAGTAGTGAAGTAGAAAGATATTTGCTATTGTTATTACTTATATGCCTATTTTAAATATTTGAGTATTAATATGTATTTTTAACGTCAACGAAGAATTTTCCAAAAAACTTTTATAATAGTGAAAACAAAGCTAATAAATACAATAGAAGTAATGTAGGGAAATAGAAGATAACGTCATGGCAAGTCTCTTACCGGGTAGACAGAAAGCATTGAGTGCCAAATACATCTATTTTTGCAAACCTCACGTTAACTTAAATAGCACTAAAGAACTACACAAAAGTTAAGATAAACACTAACAGTTAAAAGAAATAAACTTCGGAATTAGTCATAATAGGTAACAAAGAAGTACATAGGTTTAATTATGTTATTAATTTCTAATGTAGAGTGATTAATAATTCCAAACAAGCCGATTGCGCTACTCTGCTCAATCTGTCAGCTGGCGACTCTGTATCTGGAAATCTATATACGTATATATATATATATATATATACTATATATGTATAAGATGCTTCATTATCCATTCTATCTATTTCTTCTATACGGTCTCTTATGCCAGTGTACCATGCATAGTTTCCGGAATCTAGAAGATTGTCAACAAATACAAAAAATAATGTTCGTGTTCCGTCGGCGGGCAGTGGGGGATTAGCTGTGTTAGGTGTTAGGCGGTTACTCTGCTATACGTTACGTTTACCCAGTTTGATAGTGTTTAGAACGCGGGCTAATTCGTAAAACGTTAATACAATGTGATCACTACTGACTGATCGCAGTGTACTCGCGGTTTCTCTTTGTTCGGTTACTCACACACTCGCCCTCACTAATTTACGAAGGTGCAAATAACATCGCCGATCCGACGTTTTATATCTAAAATTACCAATTATTATAATAATCCTACTAATATTATAAATGCGAATGTTTGTGAGTATGATTGTTACTCTTTCACGAATAAACTACTGAACGGATTTGGATGATACTTTACAGTAATATAGGTTATAAATACATCGGAATTACATATAGGCTACAATTTGTAACGATTTTATGTAATTTTTTTCGCAATATAACGATACATGTCAACTAAGTCGGAAAAATTCTAGCCTCTGAGAGCTATCTTGGCATACGCTGCCTAAACCATTGGAGTTATACAAAGATGATGTATCGTAGGATTGTTTGTCTTGAATAGTTCTAAATAAAAGTCTGCGACAGCATATTCCACAAAATTCCACGCGAGCGAAGCCGCAGGCAAAAGCTAGTAGTATATACTTCGTTAAGTGTCGTCGTGGACTTTTAGACTATGGCTTGCATTTTTCTCATATGCTCGTATGTTTAGTGGGCGTGTCCAGCCCAACTGTGCGATCTAACTGGTAGAGTAAATTTCATTGTAAACCTTAAATAATTTTAAACGTATCACTCTTATATTGTCCAGAACACATTCGAAGGAGTCAACGTACGCTTGTCTGTACTGCGGACAGACGTTCGTCCAGAAGTCTAAACTTACATATCACGTGAGGAAACATACGGGAGAAAGTAAGTTAGTTATTTATTTATGGATTACAATTTTGAAAATCATTGTTGAACTGTGGAAAATACTCTCTTCCACGTCCCGGTTAAAGGGTCTAGCCGGATAACTATGACAGATCGGCCCCCAAATGGATCAACCCCTTCATCATCATCATCATCAGCCTATAGCTGTCCACTGCTGAACATAGGCCTCCCCCAGAGCGTGCCACGCTGCTCGATCCTCCGCCTTCCTCATCCAATGCCTACCGGCGATCCTGCGACTGCCGTCGGACCAGCGGGCCGGAGGTCGTCCTACGCTACGCTTACCGACTAATTAACTTACTTAAACATTGCAAAACTAAAATTTGCCGCAATAGATTTCACTGTTTATATTCCTGGAAGCTATCCTCACTTTACATGAGTTATATGTTATCAGCTCTTTCATTTGTTTCCCAGACTTGGAGACCTGTTCGATTTGTGCGAAGCTTTTCACGAGCGCTTGCGCGTTGCGAGAGCACATGAAGATACATATGGTGAAAAAGGAATCTGTCAAATGTCCTCTCTGTGGTGAGTCCAAAATAGTTTTAATTAAACATTGTAGCCAAAAATGTCGTATTTCCTCATACATATTATTTTATGACTAAAATTATTGTGATTATGATTATTATTAATGTTATATAAAATAGTCACGTTTAATATTTATTTTCACCTTATATTTGAAGAATGATGTTTTCTTCACATCATGTGAAGAAAACATCATTCTTGACTTAATGAGTAAAATGTGGAATGATCTCTTCAAACAACCCGGAAACGCAGTGGTTTTTAGGCAATGGTGAACATATCAACAGGCTTAAACTTTTTTAATTTGTGTTTCCCACGCTAAATGAAAAATAAACTTTATTTCAACAAAGGTACATATTTATATATATAAATTACGTGTAATATTGTTTGTCCGCGATGGACTCCTAAAATATTGAACCGATTTTTATAAATATTTGCACACTTGTGCAGTTTGATTCAACTTGAAAGATAAGACAGCTTATATTTCAATTTATAGATTTTTATTTTTTATTGCGAATTGAGTTATCTGTTTGTTCCGCAAGATTCTAACAGATGACGGTGTAAGGTAATTAGTCGGCTGGATTGGGTGAGTATCCTATAGAAGGCGGGACGTTAAATGTACAAACGTTTCATATAAGCTACAATTTATTTCATGTCACACTAGTATAACCGGCCTCGTCTTGTCGAGGCTAAAGTATAAGTTAAATTTATATTGTAGTAAACGTTAATCTGTATATACAAAAATCACGGGTCACTATTTTTTCGGGCTAATCTCCGAAACTACCTGTCCGATTTTAATGAAATTTCGCTACTGTTTATACCTCATAGAACCATTTTAATGACATTTTTATGTACTTTAGAGTGGGTCCCTGCAAGGCTTGAATTCACAAACGGGCCGGGTAGGTGGCGTCGCAGTGGGTGTGTCACCAAATTTAATTTGCTGAACAATTGACAACATCATATAATTTTGAGCGGTCTTTCTATTTTTTTTTGTTACACAGCCGTGGATCCGTAAGAAGTAATTATGGAATCACAAAATGAAAAAGTTTAATTTTTAATTAACACGAACATACTTAGTGTAAAGTGGTTTATCGGGCAGGACGAGGTGTGCCAGTCGGCTAGTGTCGGCTAGTGTGAGTAAGTGTGAGTAAGTGTGAGTAAGTAAGCGAACGGCATACAAAGATAATGTGCGGCCGACAGACAAGAAGTACCAGGACGAGCGCTACATGCTGCGGCACCTGCGCACGGCGCACACGCGCTCGCAGTACTCGTGCCCGCTGTGCCGCAAGGTGGTCACCAGCGCGCCCGGCCTGCGCCACCACGTCATCACGCACAGCCCGCTCAACACCTTCCGGGTCAGTCCTCCGCACTACTTACACTACCTACACTACTTACACTGCTGCATTCATTTTTTTCGTCTCATATGTTTCAATTATTATTACTGATGGGAATGAGGTAATGTAAATATTTAATTCAATTGCGACATTAACATTTTTACTCCTACTTTATTTGTTCCAGTGTAAAATCTGCCCGAAATCGTACGCAGTGAAGAGAACGATACTGAAACATTTGCGAAGAAATCACAATCTCACTAATCCTCAAGTGAATTACAAGGACTACTACATGCGCCTGGAGCCGCGCCAGTGTAAATTGAATCTAGACGAAGCGACGATGACGGGTATATTCGGGCCGCCCAAGAAACAGGTGAACAACGTCATCATTGCGGACTTTGTGACTTTTAAAGATGATCTCAGTTTACGAAAGGGCAAGAGTAAAATTGTACAAGCGCAAAATAGAGACAGTGAGAGCAATAGCGAGAATGAGGATTCGCATAAGAAAGAAATAGATCGAGATGACAATAATGACGACAACAATGTAGATCTGGAACCAACTGATTTTGTGAGTGTTAAAATTGAACCTCTCGATGAAAATGTTGATGTGGAGTAGACTATTGCCATAGCCACATTTGTTATAATTGTTATAAACTGATCATTAGTCTATTGTTAACAATGGATAAGTATGGGTATAGTTCGATAGTAAATAACAATAATAAAACAAAACTAACCGAATTTTACCTAAGTTTCGACGAGGCTTAAACACTATTTCTAGAGGTAAATAAAAATAACCGTATCAGGGCAGTCGTAAAAAGCCGTCACAGATTCTACCCGCGATTTTCCTAAGAAACAAATGGCTAGTATTGCCAGACTTAACAAATCGCTTACGATATTGCAGCGCGACAAAGCTACGTGCTATTTGTATCAAATAAAAATAAATGTTATGTTAAAAAGTAATGACTATTTGTTTCGCAAAATCTTTTTGACCAGTTAGTTTCTATTTATCTTGGTAAGCAACCAGTTTATAAGCATGTTAATAAATAATACGCAATGTAACGTTTGACGCAGTAGTGACAATTTTATTTATCTTTAAACATATAGATTTTGTTATAAGGTTAACGGAGGTGTTAACAAAATCAATAAAACAATCTAAAGCCAACAAAAAAGAATACCAATACTGATAAACAGGTAGAATGCCAAGTTTTTCAGTGACGTATTTATGTTTGACAGATCCTAAACTTTTGGTCACAATATCCGCTGGCATTTCAGCTGTTTCCAGATAATCGATTTTAACAAAATTATTTGCTACAGCTTCTCTTACAATGTGATATCTAATATCAATGTGTTTCGATCTCCAATGAAATATTGTATTCAGAACCCATTTTTGTGCACTCTGGCAATCCTTATATAAAACAATAGGTGCTGAAATACCTAAAATATCAAACAACAAGTTATTTAAATTAATAGTTTCTTTACTAGCTTCTGATATTGAAATATATTCAGCTTCTGGTGAAGACAGTGCTACATTTCTCTGTTTTCTACATTCAAAAGAGACAACTGCATTTGACATGTTAAAACTAAACCCAGAAAAAGATTTTATATCTTTAATATCTGAACCCACTCTGCATCTACATAACCCTTAAGATAAGACTCGTTTTTGGAAAAAACAAGGCCATAGTTTTTAGTACCTTTTAAATATTTTAAAATCCTTTTCAAATGTTTCCAGTTGAGTTTCATCTTATGAATTATTAAACTGGCTAAGGTAATTGACATTATATGCAATGCCTGGTCTGGTTAACACTGCCAGATACATCTAACTGCCTACCAGTTGCCTATATGGATATTTATTATCACAACAACTATTCTGAGATTTTTATAGTTTTAAATTGATCTCCATAGGAGTTTTTGCCGTTTTAAAATGCAACGTGTTAAATCTGTTTAATAGATTTTCTATATATTGCTCTTGATCTACAGTTATTACATTATTATTCAAATTAACTCTTAAACCTAAGCATTGCTTTATCTGGCCTAAATCCTTTATCTCAAATTTACTACCTAACTTTTTATCTAGTCTTTAGTTGCAATTTCACAATAACGTCCCATTTAACAATTCCATAATGCTACAATGAATTTAACGTTTTTATCACATTTTTTAAAAAGACATGGTTCATATTTTGATTTTTGATAGCCTAAACTTATCAAATAATCATTTACTCTCTGATACCAGGAACGAGACGATTGCTTAAGGCCATATGTAGCACGTTTTAATCTTAACACTTTGTTGTTTTCACTACTAGCTTTGTAAGTTACAGGTTTTTGCATATATACCGTTTCCTTCAAACAACCATTCAAAAAAGCTGTGGCAACATCAAGATGGCGTATAGTATCTAAAACAAAAAATAACAATCTCAGTGTAGAATATCGGAGCACCGGTAAAAAGTCTCATGATAGTCAATACCTGGTTATTGTGAGAAACCTTTGGCCACTAACCTTGCACGGTATCTCACTTTTCCTGCACTATCGTATTTTTTTTGAATACTCATTTGCATTATACTATTGTTGCATACTCAGGTTTATCAAGAAGTTCCCAAGCATCATTTTTCTTAAACGATTTCAATTCCTCTTTCATGCTTGCTTTCCAAAAGTGACTCAGATCCTTTTAAAGCCTCTTGAAGTGTGATATCCTTTTCATCATGATATATAGGCTCAGCAATACACAAATGGTTATAAAAGAAATGATCTTGTACTTTCCTGTTTCTCTTGTGTATAATATCCTTAGTAATATCTGTATCAGGTACTACATCAAACAAACTATTTTCTGAAATCAAAGAAGTATCCTCTGGGACATAGGTGCTGTCCCTCTCTTCATATTCAACTTCAGAATCTGTGCCATCTGAAGCTATATTCTCTTTGTTTTCCTTTTCCTGTTCTTCCGCCTGTTGAAGCCTTACACTCAACTGAAATATCTACTGTATTATCATTTGAGCACGTTTCTATTATGAGGACATCTCTGCTAATCATAATCGAGTTATTTTCTAGGTCATAAACCTTATAACCCTTTACATTCTCAGCATAGCCCACTAAAACTAGCTCTTCAGCTTTCTTATCCCATTTCAAACCGTTTTCTTTTGGAATATGTGTCATTACTTTACTTCCAAAAATTCTTACATGGCTTAAGTCGGGTTTATTTCCTGTCCAGACTTCATATAGAGTTATATTCTTCAAACCAGTAACAACTGACCAATTTCTTAATAGACAGAGGTATTTAGGGCTTCTGCCCAAAATTTTTTATGTAAACCAGCATAAAAAATAAAACATCTTGCCTTTTCTACTAATGATCTGTTCATTCTTTTGTTCAAGCCATTCTGTTGAGGAATATAAACATTAGTTTTTTGATGAACTATAAATGCATTTTGCATGCAGGTATTCTTCAAACTCATTACTACAGAACTCTAGACCATTATCTGTCCTCAAGATTTTAATTTTCCTACCTTTTTGATTTTCAACCATGTTATTAAATTGCTCGAAAAATTTAAAGGTTTCGCTTTTTGCTTTGAGGAAATAAACAAAGACAATGCGACTGTGATCGTCCACATAAATAAGGAGATACCTTTCTCCTCCAATGGAAGTTGACTCCATTGGTCCGCAAACATCTGCGTCTATTATATCTAGCGGCGCACTACTCCTCATACCTACATGACTAAACGGCAAACGTGTTCGTTTCCCTTCGCAGCATGTGGTGCATGAATTTTTGTTTATTATTAACCTATCTGTATATGATATTCCTGTGACTGCTCCGTCTTTTATCTTGTCTAAGCTGACACTATTTATGTGCCCCATGCGCCGATACCAGATTTCACTTGACGCTAGTAGCGCTGTTGTTGCCACATATAGATTTAGTTATAAGATTAATTAACACGTGTCACCAGATATTAAGCGCCAAGTAAGTAGAACGTAAGTTCTACCATCATTCATAGATGTCGACGTGGAGGACCTAGTTTCACACTTTGCTTATTTAAATGTATAACAAAATATGCACTATAGTTATAAATGGTTATAGCTGAGAGTTAATGTAATTAAGCTAAATATAAGAATTTCTCACGTTTTATAGATATACACTGCCGGTCAAAAGTTTGAGACCACTATAAAAAGATAGAAAAATTATTAAAAGCTTTATGAAAACCAGGTTTTATTTTCATGTTACACATAAGATTTAGAATCGAAAACTGCTTGAAGTCTTGACGAATACTATGTTCTGAATAAAACCCACACAAGGGGGTTTATACAGATTTTTCATCAAAATATCCTCCTTTGCATTTTATGACCTGTTTTACCAATCTTGGCATGTGAGCAATTAATTTATTTATAGTCTCTTACGAGATATTTCTCCGGCTGTCTTCTAATATATTCCATATAGCCTGCTCTGAAAAAGGAGATTGTTCCTGAACGTTTCGATCAAGCTCTACCCACAAAAGCTCTATAGGGTTAAGATCAAGGCTTTGGGGTGGCCATGTCATGTTTTTCAAAACTTTTTCTGACTGTTTCTCGTCTAAATAGTCCGTACATAATTTTAGAACTGTGCTTTTGATCATTATCTTGCTGGAAAATAAATCCTTGATCGATTAACGTTAATCTGGAAGGAATAGCATTTATCTCAAAAAATTATTTATACTGCCCCCTTTTCATAATTCCTTTAATTACAACAAGATTTCCTGTCCCATAGCCTGAGGAACAACCCCAGACTGCGGATATTCGTAGATAACCATGGAAATACCTGGCTAAAATAAATATTATGATTTTTTTAATAATTTAGAACAATTGCATTGTAAGTAGATGTAAATTAAAATAAGTTAGCTGAGGTAATGAGGTAATAAAAATTTTACAATCCATTATAACAGACTAGCTCTTCCTTGGCTCACTCTAAAGTTTGGAAACAATGCTTGTTTAATGCTCTTACTTCGACTTATTTACAAAAGAGATTATCTAAAAGCAATCTTTATAAACAAATGAAATTTGCAGATGTGCAGATTATTGTTTATCACCAATATTTTGAAAACTATTTTCCAGTAACAAACATTTTCATTAGTGGTCTCAAACTTTTGACTGGCAGTGTATGTATATTGTGTTTTTAGATGTATGTAGAGGTTTTATAGGGAAATATTGTGTAAATGTTATAGTATTCTGTATGAGGAATAGGTCACAAGGAAGGTGTTAGATTTGAAGCCATGTTCATTATTGGTCTGGCCTATTCCATTGCTGGACCTAAGCTTTGATGTCATAACCGTTTTTGTGCCCTGTCCTGCTATGTATCATTATTAATTTATTTTTCTTGTTCCACAGCATATGTAGATTTCTAGTAGATGTAGTAATACCACAAACTGAATGTGGGAATGTACTATTTTGGATGGTAGAGAGTAAACTAGTAAAATTTTTGAGAAAATCATGCTTAACCATAATTGGTTCAAATTAAAATGTAATAATAATTTGTTACATTTTAATTTGAACGACCTATTACCTAATAAACAATTCGGCTTTACAAAAGGTCGTTCAACGGTTGATGCTGGTGTTGCCATGATGCGTCATATTTTTGATGCTTGGGAGAATGCACATGATGTCCTTGGCATTTTTTGTGATTTATCCAAAGCATTTGGCTGTGTAGAACATAAAACTCTGTTGTTAAAGTTAGAGCATTATGGTGTACTGGGAATATCCCTTAAATTGCTCAGTTCTTACTTAGCAAATAGATTACAAAGAGTACAAGTGAAAGGATTCAAATCTTCGGGCTCTTGTGTGAAGATAGGCATTCCTCAAGGCTCTATTTTAGTTTTTGTTTTTGTATCTATAATAGATCTACCTTTCTCAACACAAGATTTATGTAATATTGTGTTATTTACGGATGGCACATCTTTGGTATTTAAAGTAAAAAGACAAACCAAAGAGACCAGAGACGTAAATGAGGCTCTTCTAAGAGTCCATAATTGGTTTAGCGCAAACAATCTTGTCTTAAACAACAAAAAAACCAAATGCGTCAGGTTCACTTTGCCCAATGTAAGAAAGCTGAAGATGGATGTTACCATTAACAATGAGCACCT
>DWME01009318.1:0-11005 GCA_018244795.1 Parelbella ahira ahira | reverse complement strand
AGTGGCGCCGATTAAGGGAGGCCTATGTCCAGCAGTGGTCATCGAGTGCCGACCACGTCTCGGTATAAGGAGCGTAGGTCGCCCTCCTACCAGGTGGTCTGACGACCTGAAGAAGACAGCGGGAAGCTGCTGGACTCGGATGGCCTAGGACCGGATGCAGTGGCGCCGATTAAGGGAGGCCTATGTCCAGCAGTGGACATCAAGAGATGATGAATATGATGATGATATTATTTTATAAATATGTTATAAAATAGAAGGTATAAAACAGATTCGATTTAATTCAGTCCTTATTAACATGTCAATTTTACATTATTTTCGTCCACAAAATGTTAAATTTTTTTTCAGTCATCAAGTCATATCCCTTACGGGATACGCCTCTGCCTAACCCGTAACGGATATGGCTCTATAACCGAGAGTTAAATATCTCAATCCCCATGGATCTACTAATTCTAAATTGACAATTTTCATTGCTTTGTTTGTTTTGGGGACTGACTCCTCAATATACAATCTATTTTATTAAGGTATTTATATTAAATTTCTTTAAGGTAGGTAAATATTGTTTTCCCCGTTCCCAGCATCTCTTAGAAATTCGTATTATACTCATTTGTATTCATTGGTCTCCTAATTTACATCATAATTCTGTTACAATGAGAAATTCGTGGAGCTCTTATCGTTCGTGATTGGTTAGTCTCTGAGGTCGGCTTTAATCAGTAGGTATTTTGATGCGAGTGTCTTGATTTATTTAAAAAATGCTGCCCTTACATACCTAAAAACATTAAAATCTGCGTAGAATAATATAAATGTCTTAAATAATATCATAATTTATTACACTGCAATGTTAGTTTCAATCTTATGATCCGCGCTATTTATTAATAGTTATAAATGAAAATCAATTTATGGTTATTGATAATTGAAGTTGAGTAAATTTATTATTTTATGAATTACTACGTGAATTTTATTGTTTTATTGTAGTAATTTTGTTGGGTTACTTAAATAAATAACCAATCGCTTGACTCTGCATTGTTCCGGGGAGAACAGTTCCGCCATCTTGTCGCTCTACTTGAAAACTGTAATAGCGTTGCTTGGCAACCAGTTATTCAGTCACTCAGTTGACTATCTTTACGGCGGTCTACTGGTAGTCAAAGCGGTTGAAGCGCTTGTGGACGTGCGTCGTATGAGCGTTAGTGAATAAATTTATTGATATTCATACTCATCCGTTGTGTATTGAATTAAAGTACTTGTGTTATAAATTAAATTAAATTAAAATGGCGACAGAAGTCACAAACAACGTTCCCGAGAACACAGAGAAGGAGAAAGAAGTAAAAGATGACGCTCCGGTAGACAATGGCCAAAATAAAGAAGAAACGCCGGCATCTGGAGAAAAAACTGAAGAAAAGCCAGCAGTTGAGGAGAAAAAATCTGAATCGGTAGCTCCGAAGCCGAATGTACACAAGACTAATTTCGAGAAAGATGTCGTGTACTTGTACCAACTATCGAGAACTCCTTTGTTGCCGTCAACTTCACCTTACTGCTTGAAAGTCGAAACCTGGCTTCGTATGGCCGGCATTAAATACGAGGTAAGAGCATTTTTTGTTTAGCGTATATTCTAAACCTTCCTCTTATGTTCCCGCTTGCGTATCGATCGAGTGTTCTGTTTAATGTCTAGTTACAAGTTTTAGTTTCCTTATTGTATGGCTGCGCGTCTTTTTATTTTATTACGTAGTAGATCATAAAATTTCAATAGATTTTTGAAATGTAACATTAGTTTAATTCATAAAACATTAAACTTCTTTCAAGATGTAGGCGCGCACCCGCGAAAAACTGCACTGCATCTTGCGATTACCTATTGTAACGCACCTTAAAACCCATGTTGTAAACAAAGTTAGTTTTCTAAGTACAATTGAAAAGTACTGTACAAGAAATTTTTTTTATAAGTTTTATCGAATAATTATATCCGAAAATGGTAAGGTTTATATGTACAACCTACTTATATAGAACCTACTAGGATGCGGCACTGCCATAAAATAATTTGATAACAAATGCTTTTTTCCTTGTATTTTTTTTTATTTCATCCCGACATAAAATAATTCCATTCTGCTCACGTTCTCAAGAACAAAAAATCATATTGTGTAGATTACTGTTTAAGGAATGGGAGGTAGCATTGTTTTTGTTGGAAAATGTAAGGGGACGCATGAGTTGTAATAGTTATTTTTTTACGAAGATAAAGGGGTTCCCAGCTGGGGAGCTGGAGAGCTGTTTGTGCGCGAAATTTCAATCTTCATAATACGGGCACTACAGCGCATGCTCGCGACACGCCGAGAATACCACCAGAGGACGCAATTACCCTAACACCGGCGTCCATTTTGCGTTCAAGCTTTTATATATTCTACGTTATATATTTTTTATTTTGATTTTAATTAATGTTATCTATTGTTCTATCTGGATATAGAGTCGGACATAGATAGACATAGTTAATGTAACAGAATTTTTTTTTTATTTTCTTTTAATTGTTGTGTGACCAACAGAGTAAATAATAATTTTTTAAATTTAGTTTCATCATCATTACATTACCCTTTACCGTTCCACTGATAGACATAGGCCTTTCTCAAGGTGTGCCGCACCAAATGATCCTCCACAGATCTCATCTAGCTGCCAAAAAATATTTTTAATTTGGTATAGTTCATCCACATTAACTCGTAGTTCTAATTGAGTATTCACATAATATGTGAGAAATCTCACTTAGAACTAAGAGTTAATGTGGATACACTATTGTTTCTGAACCCAGCTTTTCTTTAGAATGCCTCGTATCCCATTATGTATCTGCTCTCAAAATCAGAACTACAACAAACATTTTAAGAACATCTAAACCTAGAAAACTGTCTAGTCGTACAAAACAAAAGTAAATGTATCTGTATATCATTATTATTGACATATCCTTATATCATTATTAATATTAACATAAGTTTTTTAATAGACTTGTTCAGTTCTTCAACTATATAAAATCTATTATAGCAGACTAGAATAATATTAAGTTAAATTCGTAATTTTTAAAAGTACCTTACTAGTATATTAAGCTTTATGGGTTTAACATGTTCTCATCACATACCATTACGATTTTCAGTGTTTTCAGCTTGGCTGTGAATTTATTGCTATGAATTTTTTATGTACCTTAGTACAGTTAATTATTATATTATGTAACATCACACCTGTAATCCCCGGAAGAGTAGGTTAAGGAGTGTAGTAAACTCCCAACTTTCACCAGTTATGTTACCATATTAATACAATATAATGATTTAGATTTTTGTAAGCAATATGTCATTATTTAAAATGGTATATGATGTGATAGAAAAACATTTTTCAAATATAAATGATGTTTATTCACAATCATTGGTATTGCCAGAAGCATATCTCAACTAAAAGTCAAAATTAAAAGGTATTAAAAAAAATATGGGAAGTAAATTTTATTTTGGATTTAATTTTTTTCACATAAACATGGCTTGATGTTAGGTCATTTATAGCCATATAAAACTTCTAACTGAAAATTATGTTCATGCAATTTATTTGAAGCTTCACATTAATATTGGTAAAATCTTGCTATAGAATGAAAATAGATATTAATTACAAAGAAAAGCTCATGAGTTGACCAAAAATGTTAATATTGCTGTATTTGACTATGATAGATTGGAGGAAACAAAAAAATTTACAATGAATAGGAGTTGTAAACCTTGTATTAGAAGATACATATCCTGATAACTTACCATTTAAGAACCAATTTCCTCTGCATTACTGCAACTGCAAGTAATATGCATAGGAATGTTTATACGTGCACAAGCGAATTTCACTGCTATGCTTTGAGATATTCACTGAACTTAAAGGCTGTCGTGGTACAACAAACAGCTTCATAAATTTATCGTAACTACACGTTCTCCAAAGATAGTTCTGCTCAACAATGATAATGGCTATCACACCTATAAATAAACCATTTCTGTTTATCTCTCCCGCCAATATTGCCTCCGTTTCACTCTAACCGGGCCAACGACAACAAGACAATGTTCAAAATATGATCAGTAGAAATTAACTAGTACTTTTTTAAAGTGTTGTATTTTGTATGTAGTGGACGTCGATGTTATGAATTTTTGTTAGCTTGTCTATTTTGGATAATTCATATAAAAACTAGACCTATTTTCCGTATAGGTTTTATTGATATTTTTTATTAGGCTTGTATTTAAGTATTCCAAATCGGCGTACGTATATGAACAAAATGATATCTAGAAGGGTGTCTATTAGGATAGAGATATCTGACATTCGGTGCTCCCTGCCTTCCTTAGAAGGAATGTAGCCTGACAATACGATAATAACGATAGACATATTCGACGAGAATCAATTAAAAACGGATCTCCTGAGAGGGGAAGGATTGCAAACGTTGAAATAATAATAAAATTCAAAAGTAAGTCTAATCATTTCTACAGATTGGCATAAAATGTGAAGTTAAAAAGTTTTTTTTTTCTCAAAAAAATAAAAAGCGTACTCAACGGTTCCATGGAAATTTATCTGGAATTTTAAATTTTAGCTCGGATGGAAGTGTTAGTAATTATGGGATACTAGCTGTGCCCGCAACTTCGTTCGCGTGGCATTTAATAAAAAAGTTATCATTCAGTTATTGCGCAGTGGTGGCATGCGCGTGGGCTGCGCGCGCGCTGGACAGTTACAGTACTTGCACATTGCAACATTACTTTATTTTATAATTCTAAAATTCTATAATGAAAGTAGACTAAATTACTCCTTATTAAATCAGGTATCTGTCAGTGAAAGTCCCAACAAAATAAGTCCAGCCGTTCCAAAGATTAGCCGGTACAGACAGACAGGCATTCAGGCACAAACAATTTAGAAACATGCTATTTTGGTATATGTACCGTGTATACATACATATGCATTTAGTAAAAAGCGGTTTTTTCTATTATAAATACCCTCCCAATTTTATTTATCTGTATAGATAAGCGAAATACCACTGGCTCATCACGGGATCTCCAAAACTACATGTCCGATTGATGATTGTCGTAGTTATTCATTTCGGGAGGTAGACGCTCAATGAAAGCGGTTTTTACGGTAATCCTATCCAAAATTAATTTTTCGCCTATCATTACACACACTCCCCCCTCCTCCTGCTCATCTGCTCCCGCCCGTCGCACACTCGCTTCCTCCCCTTCCTCTAGCTCTTCTTTTCATTTTTAAAAAGTATAATAATATTATTTCGACAATTTACCACAGCTAACCATACAGTCATATATTCGCCTACCTCGCCTGGTACACCCAAACCGGTAATGCTTAGAAAACGTTGCTGTGGTAACTGTTGGTGAGTATTTATTTAAACATTTTATTACACGTTACTTGGGTTGGTAATTTTTGGTGAATTCTTAGAAAATTTAATAAAGTAGAATTTTTTTTTTTAAGTATCCTATGTTTCTTTTAATACCTCCAAGAATATGTGTACGAAGTTTCATGATGATCGGTTAAGTAGTTTTCGCGTGATAATGTAACAAACAAACTTACATTCACATTTATAATAGTTAATAATAGTATATGAAGTAGGAAAGTAGGAATAACGCAAACAAAACAATAGCTGGAATTCACGTTGAACTCTTTCATGATTTTATAATTGAATAAATTTTTAACCCGCCGACGTCCGCCCTAATATTCATAATTCTAACCAATTTAGGTAGTTAAATAGTTGTTAACGGAAACATGTGTTATCGACAGAAACAGCCATGAAGATGTCACAAGATATTATTATTTATATTACAGTACTATTACAAGGGCTATTGGATTTTCTAGTATGGCAATAGGCTCGCCAGGTGGCGATAGGTATTCGATAGGTGGAATAGGTATTCCATTGTGGTATCTAGACGTAATTGGTGAAACGTGTGAGGGTACTACACTCCTATGTCTACCCCTTCGGGGATTACAGGCGTGAATGTCCTTTTTTATTATTTTATTTTATCAGATGAAATTTGTATCCGTGGGAGATATCGCCGTGTTTCCAATTTAATAGATAATGCCAAATTTAGGTACACATGTATAAAAAAGAGGCCTGTCCATGTGTATGTAATAATGTGTTACTTTAGGTACATGTAACTATAATAATAATAGTTGCATGTAAAGTAAAAGTTCAAATTATTTTAAATAACCGCTTTTATTGTCATAACGTTAAAAACGACAAGTTACTTAACTAATTAAAAGTCTTTGGCAGATAACATTGTTTTCCCGGCTGACGGTAAATAACCTTCTAACGTATGTTGACATTATTATTATGTATTTTATTTACCTAAATTAGAAATATAAATAAATACCCAACGAACAAATATTTTCGTCAGTAATTAGAAATCTAAATGACAAAAAAACGTTACTTGAAATATGGTATCTTTTTTTTCATTACAATAAGTTCTTGAGGTATTTTGAATAAATTCTTTAAGCCCTTTGTTGTATTACATAGCCTAATAATACTAGGTTTTAAGGAAATAATAAAATTATAGGGTAAATGCATTAAAAAATTAAATTTCTATTTATTATATGGCAAAAATAAACGCTCAGCTGTTGAATTTACCATTTCGTTTAAAATTAAAAGATGTTTTTCCGAGTGTATTTTTTCAGTGAAGTGACATTATCTTGTAGTAGTTGTTAGTATACAGAAAGGTTTATTTCATCACTAGATTGCCATTTGGGTATATTGGGATCCCATTGAATTTTCAAAAGAATATTTTTTCGTTTGTAACTACTTAAGTGGAACGTATGTGTATGTACACATACTCACTTGCGTTCAAATACTCACACATAGGCACACACACATAGACACACACACATATAGACACACACACATAGACACACACACACATAGACACACATACACACGCGCGCGCACAAACACATGCACACGCACACACACCCACGCGAACACAGATTTACACTCACCCACACACATATACACACATAACGCGCGCGTCTACGCACGCATACACACATCAATTAAATTGTGAATTCTACAAACCTTCAATTTTTCAAGTTTTGAGCTTAGGATACTATTAAGTATTAGTGGAGCCCGCGACTTCGTTCGCGTGAAAAACCGAGTCATATTGTATTTTATGGGTTTTGTTTTGCAAGAAACCCTAAAACTTTTTCTAACATACATGTAGCGTTAGATAAATATATAATTTTAAATAGGGATGTGCCGACTAAGTCAGTAAAGCCGACTATCCGACACTATTCTAGTCGGCCACCAGTCGGCGACTATTCGGCTTCTTACACTGTATATATTTGTCTATATAATATATGTAGGGGGAATTACAATTTAAAAAATGTTAATTGTTTATTAATACATTTTTTATAAAATCTGTCTTACACTTTTTAAATGTAAAAAAGTAACCTTTTTTTTGGTAATCAGTTTCTAATATTACTTGTTTGTTAAAAACGTATAGATATGATATTTATCAAACAAAATTAGTATCTTAATTAACAAACAAAATAACATATCTTTTTATCTTTAATAAACATTTATTATTATTTATTTTTATTTCAATAAAAGTGTAGGATTTTTTTAATAAACGAAATAATATTAAACCAAGATTGCATGTACCTACATGACGTACAGTAAATAAGATAATTAAAATATATACATGGAAAAATTCTTAACATTTACGGCGTCATAAACACAAAATAATACTAATGTACTTAGATGATATATAATGGTACATAATCTAATAAAATGCAAGTGTCAAACATGATATCAGATGTTCTCGTTATATTTTTCAAAACTTACTTATATTTTTTAATTAAAGATAAATTATGACGATTTATTTTTGTTTCGTGTAGCTATATTTTCGTTATCTGAGAGTAGCCGCTCACTGTAAGCGTAACTTTCGGGGCAACAAAGGTACACTTTGGCTATGTGCGATATTTCAGGGTCCCTAGAAGTATTGCGGCTCCACCGCTGAAGTGGGTCATCATTGCGCTTTATTCCCGGTAACGCACAATAGGACTGCAGTTCAGCGATGTAGGTGCTCTGTCGATCACCTTTGCAACTGTCACTCTCGTTATCACTTATGCTATTTTTCAGAGATTCTAATAAAAATTGAGACCTATTGGTATCGAGATCTTCTGTTTGGAAAAACTGTTGCTTATATCTTAGATCCAACAATGTAGCCAAGGTGAAGACTTTGTTATGCATGTCAAACCTATTTTTCAAATCATTTTTTAGCAGGGCTCTCATTTCCATGATTGCTTTGTTTTCATCATTGTAATTTTCTAAATATTTTTGTAAGGTTTTCAGACGAGGTATTACTTCATAGACTGAAGAGAAACTTGAAATTATCAGCCAGGTATGATGACACAGCCCGTTTTTGTTCTAAAAGGCGAGATATCATATAGCATGTAGAATTCCATCTGGTACATAGATACATCTCGTACAAGCTGGTGGTCTGATTAATTCAGTTCTTGCAGCAAATCAGGAAGTTTTGACTGAGCTTGATTAGCATGGTTGAAATGTGTCACAATTCGTCGCGATTTACAAGGATTTGTTCTATGGTATCATGTTTCCAAGCACTATTGATTGCCAGTTGTAGAGTATGTATAAAAAAAGGTACTAACTTAAAAACTGAATCGTCTATTGCTTTCGTTTCTCAGGGGAAATCCCCAAAACCGTGATCGGCTTGGTCGAATAGTCGGCCTCTTTACAATCGGTTAATCGGCTAGTCGGCACATCCCGAAATTAATTTTTGAGTTTTAATTTTTTTTTAGGGAACCCAAAAAATTATTTTAAAACAAAAGTCGCCTAAGTTACTCGTTATTTTCAACATTTAAACAGGCAAGCGGAGTGAAACCATTTATTTGGAGAAGATGATTAAATAAATTTTAAATGAAAGTTTCATACATTTGAGCAAAGTCTAAAAACATTCTATAGATTTCTTTTTATATACTCGTATACCCAAGTCAATTCCGTTACGTGTTTTGAATGATTTTTCGATATTGTACTGAGCGCTGTGAGGAATATATTTCCTATAAAGCACTACCATTTTTCTGAGTGACTCCATAATAGTCCAGTCCAGTATTAAGACCAACAGCCACTGATTGAAAAAAACGGCTGATTGATAAGGAATTCGGTATTAACTTTTTTTCACAAAAAGCTTACAGGGCGTTGTATCGCAAACTTCGAATCACCGAGTGTAGGCCACAAAACCTCTTGTATATAATTCTAGAATTATGTATATAAATATTATTGTAATGCAGCGAGCTAAGCGGATGTACGCGTTGTACATATTTATCTAGATACGTGTCGGTAAGAGGGCATACAATATGTCCTAACCCACATTTATCAAGATGACAACAGTGTTCACTCCAACATACGATAACGTAAACGATACATTTTTTTATTAGAAGTGGGTCCGGCCAGAGCTTTTACGAGGCATCGTTTGTCATCGCTAGTATGGCGCAGCTTTATAAATCTACGACTAGTTTATTGTTGGTTTATTCACCTACGCCCCCGAGGGCTCTGTACATTAAACATTTCAACCGTGCGTCCGTCCAAATATGCTTGAGAGCGAGTTTGGTGTGACTACAAATATTTGTGCATACATCGTACGTTCTGTATATGTAGCGCAATTTAAAATGATCAAGAAGGAACAAAACAGCAATCATTTTTTCTTACATTAATTATTCCGTACAAACTTTGCTTCGTATTTATTTCGAAAATACCAATACTGTATATAAATGAAAGGTATGATGACGGCCATTTCGTATCACCAACAAAAGGACGGAAACCTTTTAGTAACCCTTTACGTCTTTCGATGATTCACATGGAATTTTTAAATGTAATATGCGTCGAGTCCAATCACAAATGACAGTGGTACATCTTTCGAACTGTGTGTAAGTAAATACTCGGAACTATTTGCCTTTAGGAGCTTTTCAGTTTGTAACTGGTTTTGATAGCTCGGTACAACTGGTACAACTCGGTAAATGCTATTTACGTTAGTTTCAACGAAATAATATTGCATCTATTTTCCATAACGGAGCATTGAGTCAATGGAAATTTCGATTCTCATTGATATGATTGTAGAGGGCTATGTAAATTGTTTACATCGAACCCGGGCGGGTGGTCTTCTGACCATCGGATATATCGATGAGCCTCAAGGTTGGGGCGATAATTGGTGCCGAAGCATCTCCGGCCTCGCCTTGTTGGGACCGCATTCATCACTCTATGCTTCACCGTTTTCTCTTTCGTTTCGCACTCGCTTATAAGTATAGAAGATATATTCAGTTGCCTTAACGAGAGATACCGAGCATTTTTTGCTATGTTAATTTTTAGCCCGCCCGGTTTATTCGCTTCTCTGCCGGTTCGCGGGCTCGGGAAAAAAATAACAAGGGAAAAAGAAATATCAAGTAGGTGAGTTCGAAAAGGTTATACGGAAAAATAAATTCCTTTGTTTGTTAAAAATGTTTCTAATACATTGTCATTGTCATTTAAGTTGATTAAATAATAACGGTATCGAAGTGGATGTTTATGATGAAACTGTACTTTAGGCAGAAAATCTAGACGGGGTAGCACCCATACCTATCAAACTTACCTGGAAGCTCGACCCAACGTAAACCAGCGCACCCACCATTCCGTGATACGAATTGCTAATGCTCTAACTAATATCTTGTTACGAACTTTATTAGAAATTTATTTGATTTTGAAATTACAAGCATTTTTAACAATAAGACAATAACAATAAATTATGAAAAATAACCTCAAAGAATCTACGTTGATCGCGTTGGACAGATGTTTTTACTTTAAATTATTCGTCTGTAATGTGCATAATAAAAAAATGTTATCCTGTTACGTTTACGGTATTTGAAATAAACTAATAATTAAATATAATTGTAAGCAACATTA
The DNA here is from genome assembly GCA_018244795.1 of Parelbella ahira ahira. Classification (NCBI taxonomy): domain Eukaryota; kingdom Metazoa; phylum Arthropoda; class Insecta; order Lepidoptera; family Hesperiidae; genus Parelbella; species Parelbella ahira. Next base: position 84 of record DWME01009318.1, on the reverse strand, counting down.
CAGAGCGTTTAAGAGTCCATCGCTGTCCTTATCATTTCCACAGGCAGATAGCGTGCGCACTCTCTTTCATTCAATGGACGAACT
>DWME01009317.1:0-11006 GCA_018244795.1 Parelbella ahira ahira | reverse complement strand
CCAATCCGGAGATAGATAAGTCCAACAGTTCACTAATGTTTCGTTAGAACCACTAAAAGCTTCGTTGTAATTGCGGTAGAGAGGCATGTCTATTACATTGTGCTGTTATTGTCATTGAGGTTAGCACAGATATACGACGGAACGAATTTTCAATCTTTTCGCAATCTTGTTTTGACAATAGAAATAATTTATAGAGTTATGTTAATACTCTTAAATTAAATTATAAATTGATGTCTCTTAACAATTCTTGTATAGTAATCATATAATAAAATGTGTTTTCTAATAAATATAGATAACAGGCATATATATCAGTTTATCACAATTACCTACAAACACAAATTCGAGTTTGTAAAGTCGATCAGATCAAATTGTCATCTGGTTCCTGATACACAAGAAGGTCGGATTCGCCATTAGAATGATAAAACATACGTGACTCGAGTGTTGACTTGAAAGAAAAAAATTATCTAAATGTAGGCTTAATCTTCGAAATACGTTTAGGAAAACGACAACAATATTACGTATACATAAAAGCTGTTGATTACTTGTCATAAATATTATTTATAGTATTTCAGGACGAATAAAATTTAATTGCATGTATATACTATAGAAGTAATGAGAAAGAAATGACAAAAGGATTATGATAAATATTAAATCATGTTCATATTTACAATATAATCAACGGCCTTCAGGTCATAACCTGGTCGAAAACTAACAACGTTTGAACATTAATGGCATGTACCTACAGCAAGTAAAACCGCACATTTAATTATAGAACAATAAAATCGAAAATTTTACCGTGGGATATAAATGTCCCCTATGAGAAATAGTTATTTACAAACAGCAATTTAACAATAGCGAAAATCGTTCCCCAATTCTATCACCCCACGATACTGATCCCGTATCAGTATTACAAGCCATTAAACCCATTCAGGGTGCACGATAGGCTCCCGTAAATCTGTTACTCATAAGGGTCGAAAACCCAAATGGGGAGTCGTACAGATCTTTTGAATTTCATCCCTACAAACACGCCTATCAACAATTTATTGAGAATTTTTCGTAATGAAATAAAGTTACAACTGACTTTATCTAATGCCTATTTAAAAAGTTAGTATCCTGAATGGTTGGCTGTTTGGTGTTTACAGAAATTAATGCAATATGAAAAATATAATTAGTTACTAGTGGGAAAATATGTACACTTATACTATTCAGTCTCAATATCAATTTATTAATAGGTTATAATCGATACTAGTTTTTTGAGAAAATATGAAGAATTTACAAATGATAATGTGTACCATAAAAGATTTACAAATAATTCAATTCGGTAATTACAGGTAACATCAAACTCCGCCATTATTATGAATGAATATCATCCACAATCATAAATATTAAAGGTCACGTAATCAACGGTCAAATGTATTGTGGTTGATCGGCCTTGGGCAGTACGAGATGAGAAAGGTCCAAAAATATATGATAAATTTTGTTTTAATATTTAAAATCATACAATTAACAACTATACCCGAAACAACAAATACAATACAAAAGTAGCTAATTAACATTGTCTTATTTAAGAAAATGAAATACAAGAATTGTCCACTCTAAGTTAGTTAAAAAATGACACATTTGTAACTAACGTACCGTAACTTATTTAAATAATTATTTTACGAGTTAATGTTATTACCGCGAACCGAAAAATCTCATTATGCTGCATCATTTTAATGGCACTTGTGGTAAAGTTTACGTAAACAGACAGTATAAAAATAATATGTAATTGTAATGAAGGTATAAAAAGAGTAGTTCAATAATTATTTTGAACTTACCGCTTCTTCAGCTTCTTTCTGATCCCTATGACCCATCAAGTTGGGCATCGCCGTCCAGTTGTAACCCAGGTCCTGGCACTGGGTTAGCTTGATCCTCTCGCACTTGCCACCTTCCGGTTCCTCCTGGTCGGCAGCCACCAACCAGGCGAGGAGAAAAACACAAAAAATCCGAGACATCATTCCGTCACGTACGCAGAATACAAAGTTAAAACTATATTTTCTGTCATTATCAAACAATTCAGTCACAAAAACACTAATCACATAAGTATCGTAAACATTATTTGTTAGCTGACGCCGACACGTCCGCCTTTCACCGTAACTTGGAGCGGACTGATTCGAAAATTCGTATTTCGAACGCAGCGCGGCGAGTCAAACAAAGCCAAAGGAAGAACCGGTCGACGGACGGCCGGTGCGTTCAGAAACATGCATATGTTCCGATAAAAGGTCTGAATGCATGAACAGGGCATTATGAAGAAAAAAAAAGACGAAAAGGCCCTAATTCGTGTACGGCTCACTGCAATCAGTGGGAGTAATTTTGTATCGGGTCTCCGCGGAGCGCCCACGAGAGAAAGGGACGGCACATACAATGATGCACATATTAAATTAAGTGTATCTGCCCGTAGGGACGGATTTTATTTTACGAAATTGCTGCAATAAAAGTGTTGGGCAATTGAGAGGTCCAGAAATTTTATAACGCGCCCCGGCTTCGATCTATGGACAGAAGTGAAGGGTAATATATGATATTACTGTAAATGTTAATTTTATCTATCTATTCTCGGGTTTAAATGTTCACTTTTAGCTGCATAACAGTTTCTGAATGTTCAATGTTGAAGTTCAATGCATGATGAAATTTAATAATTAATACGTATGTATGTATAGTCTCTATATTATCTTAAATAGTTACCAATTGACAAACCTGATATGAATCTTAGACACGTGGATGTTTTTTGCAAAATATTTGAAAAAGCTTTTACGAACATCAATTCTCCCCGCGCAGCTGAAAAGATGTGCAGGAGATACCCACGACCTTCATCGCCCTCTCTTTAATCTTGCGGACTAGCATCCCAAGTAGAATACACAATTAGACCCCCTCATTACATCACTCCAATAACACCTTTGATATTGTGAACCGAACGACACATTCACTACTATATTGGTTAGACAGTAAAATCCAAATTGCTAAAGCAGACAGACATCTTTTTCGCTGGTCACTACCAATTTGTTTTGATCCGTCAGTTTAAGGGGAAGTGTTTCATGTTGAAAGAGGTTGAGAGGTGAGGCTAGGCTGGCCGGTTGTATGAATAGTTGCATTGTGTGAGCGAGAGGGCGCGATGCGCGTCAAAGGCGCCGCCGGCGGTGCGCGTACGCAGCCCGGACGAGAGCGGAATGCCTAATTAAGGACGCATGCGTGGACTGTGCGGTGTGGGGTTTGGAGCAAATACATACTTATTAATATATCGTCCTAAGCACTTATTATTCATGTTTCAAGAAATACTAATAAATTAAAATTTAAACTCAAGTATATTTTGTTGGGATAGCTTGTCTAGTTTCAGACTTTACTGAAGTCCTTCTTCATGAGCTCCCGCTGTTTGTAGCAAGATTTTAACAAAAACTAACTTTACTACGCGCAAAAAAACATCACTATCATCGACACTTATTGTTTCACTACCTATTGAAACTTGATTTGCTTTCACACTATTTTCAAGACAAAAATGAATAACTTGTACCTTAACTTTGAATCTTATGATTGGCACGCAAAACAGCCGTTAGTTTATTCTCGGTCATTTGTGGAACATGATAGGTTTTATACAGCATATAAGCACCCGAAACGCTCGAACTTGGCCCACACGCCACGTACATTCGGTCCGGAATCGTAATTAAACCGTCAGATACGCGGTGCGATTGACGGCACATGCAAATGTGCCGCAGGAAGTGCCGTCCAATTGTAATGCAAGGGCCACTATCGCCCAATATCGATTACCTTATTACGCTGACACATATGACACAACCCATTTTTGTGCGAGAAACGATTTTTTTTATTATTCACAAAGTCGCAGCGTTATACATACATATGTGGCCAGTCTTATGATAGATACTTGATTTTTCTGTAACTGTCGTCTAGTGTTAGCAGTTCTGACTTGCTTCTTTTTGCTTGATAGTTTTTTAGGTAAAGGGAGGCGAGTTTCAAGGGATGATCCCAAATGAAAGGTGAGGCAGGGATAGAAGTAGAAAGTCTGAATTTTTCTGCTGTACTTATACCTAAGATTACTTCGTACAGGACTTGCACCTCAGTTTTTTTAGCCGCTGGAATGGTGACTTTTAGTCAATTGACCATCAATTAAGACGGCCAGCAGATAATAGACATGTACATTTCAATATGCGTGGTATAGGAAATCATGGTCTTTTTGACCACAATTTCCCTAAATGTGGAATCCTTTGAGTCATGGATACACTCGGTCTTAGCTCTGATTGTTGATGTAGGTTCATATGACTTTGGTAAGGTGGAAGATGGTACTGAACACAAGTTGCCATGCCCTGTGAAGATGACCAAGGATCGTCGAGTACTTTTCTGGTGAGGATATATAAAGTATATATTAATAATCTTTAATTATATTTTCATTTCAAAATAATATTGAGTGCCCTCTCAAATTAGATATCGTATTGTAGCAAAATATAAACGTATGATAATATTATAAAGAGCTAACTTTTTAATTAAACGCCAAGTCCAGAACAGTACGATAAAACCTCAAGTTAATTGTAGTCGATTAAGCCTCATACCAAAAACATCAAGTCTATTGACGGGTAAACCATTTTACTCCACATAACTATAACAGGCGAGGGCGAAATCAACTCGTCTTTCAGGTTTTACACCGCACTAAAAGTATGTGAATCGATTTAATGATTATTAACGAACGATTAAAGCGGAGACCGGTTGATTTGCCCGCGGTAATGCTCACAATAACTTTACTGTAATTGTCATAGCTTTAAACCTGGCTGTGTCTAGTCATAACTAACTTACTAACGAACTAATTAGGGAGTAACTTAATTGGCATATCAATATATAGGTTTTATGAAGTTTTAGCTGTGTTTGATATTCGAAGATAAATATTATACAAATTTGAAGGTAATTGAGCTCGATCATTAATCACGTTCATTGAACACAGACCACTGTTTGCTAAATAAGTATTTCTGGCGTTGACTGTAATGAAAGTAAAATAATACTTCTCTCTCTTCTCTATATAAACTGTAACCGTACCATATTTCACACTCCTGTGTTGCTATAATATTTTTTAAAATATCTTATTTATTCTTTAAAATATTCCGTCGTGTTATATTTTAGTCAAGCCTATTTTTCTTCGAAGGAGCTATTTTCCTGACATGATTCCTACATTTAAAGTATTTAATCTCGTAAATATACCAAAAAACCTATATACCTAGTCAATTTTCTTAAACAGTTCGAGACGACTAGTTTTTGTTGGCACCGGAATAACGAAAACAGGCAAATAACTTCCCTGACAAGCGAGCGCCGTTCAGAAAGTCAGATCTCGTTATTCGGCCAGCATTAGCGGAAAGTGGTCCTTCCAAAAAGCCGGGACAATTACCGCGGGACTCGCGCGTCCCGGGGTCGTAGACACAATTAACTGAATTTGCCACGGGAGCGCAAAAAAGGACGCGTCACTGGACGGCCGGGGTGACCGTACGTCTGGTGATACAGAGGTGTCCAGAACTGATTTGATTGTCAAAAATATCTTTAGATAATAATGAACGATATTATTGTTTGGCCCAGTGGGATGACGATCGGCGAAAAATTGCAGGCAGGTGATGAGCGATGGCGCTCATTGGGGGAGGCCTATGTCCAAAAGTGGACTGAGAAAGGCTGATGACGATAGGAATATTATTGTTTTGTTCGATAGTTTTTGTGCACTAATCGCACTAACAGTTGACTAAGAAAAATATAATAATAGGTACCATTAGTTTGTCAGTGTTCATTTGAACTGAATTGTCTTGAGATTTTATCCCTACTGTTTGTAGTTTATTTAACATCACGCCCGTAATGCCCGAAGAGGTAGGCAGGGAAAAACATATTGCAATTCCGTGTTTCACTAATTATGCCGGGTGTATAGGCTCACCACTTATTCCATGCAGAGACATAAACATAACAAGTGAAACTTTGGAGTGAACTGCACTCCTCCACTCTTTCGGGTAATTAGAATCGTGATGTTACGTTTGTACCCTTGTATCATGTTCGTGTGAAGTCCTCGAAAAATCATGGTGTCCATAATGTTGGTGCAATTTGAGCGGAATGCTGGCGTCGACAAAACGTCCTCATACAAAAACTATGAAATACGCGCCTCGGCCATATGACTTTTTATGTCTCATACACGGACGCGGAACGCTAAAGCCTCTCTCGGCCATTATCATTAGACATAACATAGTTACTGCCCTCATTATCGTCATCATCATCAGCCCTGTTGTCGTTCCATTGTTGGACGAGTCTCCTTTCAAAATCCGAAGAGTTAAGGCTCGCCATGATATATGATAGTCACTCCGTGTATACCAATCTTCTCATATATGATTAGGGTTATGACTAAAGTCTGCAACGCTAGAACGTAGTGGGTGGGTAGACTGTAAATGTCTAAGTAAGTTGTTTCTTAGAGACCATTTTTAAGTTTTGTTGTATTGTTAAACTCGACAACGCGTAAGTGACGCAAGAAAAGGTCTTAGTAATAGATGAAATTTACTTATAAAAGAATTTGTATCTTTCGTTTCTAGCGGATACCCGCATTTTTTATGATATTACATTATATTTTATTGTATACAGAAAGAAAAAATAAAAAATATTGAAGACAAAAATGTACTTTACTGATCTTAAATCGCTATAAACTGCAGTTAAGTCTTAGAAGTTTAATAAGTTTGCATTAAAAGAAGATTATCATAATATTTTTTTAAAGCTTAGAACCAAGTGTCTTGGAAGTACTTACTACGAAAAAAAAGTGATCGAAATATATTCAGTAGTTTTGCTACGACGCACGTTGTAGGTATAATAAATATGTGTACCAAATTAAATTAGACATATTTGTATTGATAATAAGAAATTAAATAAATAAAATAATCTATAATATTATACCTATTATGTTAAAGAAATCCACCATTTTGACAACTATGTCTCTGGTGATTCATTATTATGTTTTTATTGTGTTATACAAGTTAAATATATACTTACATTTTTATATATATAGTAGGTATACCAATATAAATATTGGAAAATACCTAACACGTGCATAACGGCATATCTCTATCATTTTTTTTATATGGAATAATCTGTTTTATTAGTGAAGTGTCGTTACTTAATTACATGGTTATAATTGCATTATATCTGTGCTGTTTTTTGGTAAAGTCTAAATAATACCGTAATCACATCAACATCCTTAAATTAGAAAAAAACCGTAACTTCGCGCCTGTATTTCGCGAAGAGATAAGGCAGAGAAGTGTAGTATACTTTCAAGTCTCATCCGTTTGAATAATTTCAGTTCGTTCTCAAATTAATTCCTAGAAAAAGTCAAGTAGATACTACCATACTGTAGAACAATTGATTAATTACGGTTTGAATTTAAAATCATCGACTCTCTTGTTGATCGGTTTCACAGCGATCGCAACGGTCGGGACAGTCGAAGAGAGTTGCTGTAAGAATTAGAGTGAAGAAAAAACTGTAATGTGGTGCCGACGACGTCATGGTGAGCTCCGAGGTGCTAATGCCGACCCCCGCTGCGCGGACATAAGCTGCGTTACACACGGAACTGGTGACGTTTGCATACATACAATTAATAAATGTTTTAGGGAATTTCCACATATGGCCTTTAATCCTCGTAGGTTTGATACCCATCCGGAAAGAATACTGGTATGCTGGCCGCAAACATTTATTCTACGGTTAAGTGTCAAAAAGTGTATATTTATATAAGTATTTTATTATTGTATATACTTTATTATTTTATATGTAACAAATCTATTTATTTATTTAAGTTACACCAACAAAGTTGACACTATTACAATCAATGATACACAGGTTAGGGAAACAATATACAAGTGTCACTTTAATAATAGGCGCAAACAACATGCATATAAAAAATATTACAGCAAAAACTATTAAATTACAGGATAAATTATTCTAGTCGCAGAACATAGGCTTAAGCTACTTTAGAGTCAAATGACCGTCTGTGGAGATGTCACAAGACGTTTATTATTGTTACTAATACTACTCATAATAACGTACGCTAAATGAGCGTCACTGTCAGTGCTTTTCCTATAGTCTTATTCAGGATTAGTTGACATTGTGATCGGTAGCGGCTACTCCTAACTAACGTCTGCTCTACTGGTTTGATTTCGTTTTAATAATCTGTACAAGGTAGTGTTAAACTAGTTCTGATTATTATTAAGTAGTTATTTCTTGAATTATTAATTATTAGCTGAGTTTGTATTTCTCGAACACTACAATTCAGGGCTTTTCAAAATAAACACGAATGGTACTTGCTAGGCAAGCACGGTACACCATAGGCCATATTTTTGCTTTACATCAGACAAGGTTGTGGCCAAGTGCTGACCTACACCAAATTAAAAAAAAAACCTTCGTTACCAACCAATAGTAAGCACAGTTCGGAACCGACGGTTACCGCGGGCGTCTCAAAAACTGCTACGTTGTGAGACCCCTAAACAGATATAGTAGCTTCGCATCGTTCCAATTACATTAATTATACAGGTATCAGAGATTTGTAACTATTCATCAGCTATTTCTATTAATTGCAGCGTAATTGCAAAATGTTTTTGAAACAAATCATGTTTTCAATGAAATCAAGTATTTTGATGAGTTTTTAACTGAATGTGTTTTATGTAAAATAAAATATGTTCTCAGCTTTATGTACAGTTCGACACTCATTACTAGATAATAAGCAGTTATTTTGTTTCTATCATGCAAACTTCTCATTTAAGTTATCCGCCTCGTAATAAATAAATAAAAAAATGTCTATGAAGTAACATAGCAATAGTGCTTGCATATTAACAAAGCCAATTTTAAATAAGGAATAGTTGTCAAACTTAAATTTTAATATAATGTGACAAGAACACGTCAGTTCTGTAAGGATAGAGATACGCACTCGGCAGTCTATTTCTACCTGGTAAGGAATCTAACGTGAAAGTATAATAACAATAATATGTAACTCTTAATTTAGTGACGCGGTGGGCGCGATCCGGCGCGGCGCCATCGACTCAGTGTCATCTCCTTAGTTTCATTATTCATGTATTCGGGAGCCTGTCAGCGTGACGGGCTGCGGTATCACAATGGAGGGATGAGTTGACAGCGTGACGGGCGGCCCTTCGATTCTTATGAGGACGGTAGTGACGATGAACGGCTAAATAAAGTCACTTTACCACCTACGTATGGCCGTATGGGTACTCGTCACTCGATTATCCTCGAATGTATTGTATATATTTTTTTGTCACCCCCTTTGTCGTTTCACTGTTAGCCAAGGGCTTTCTCTCTAGTTAGAAGGTTAAGGGCATAGATTGGCACACTCGCCAACTGCCGGTTGGCAGATTTCGCACGCATTAGTAGAGAACAATTTCTTTTTTTAACTGTAAGTTGTGCAGGGTTCTTCACGACGCTTTCCTTCAGAAGAATATCGTGAGGTGTCCTGCACACGGTAGTGTTCATCGTAACTTTCTCTAAGGCATGTGCCTACAATTTGTTAACCCGTCATTTGCTAGGGTAGCAGACTGCGGACTTAACCCTCCTTATTTATTACTTTTCAGTACATCGCATTAAACAGTATGGGCATTTTTATATAAATTTATGATGATATATGCTGTAACAGCAATAATCTTACATAATTGATCATTGGGTAGCAGTCACGTTGCGTAACAACTTTGTTAACTAAAATAATTTTCGAGAAACATTTATCCATTTCCGAATGTAATTTGCTCAAAACGTTTTACTTGCACGTTAATATTTGTAACGGTTAACAGTTCACACTGGCGCGAGACGTCGTGATATTGTGAAAGAGGTGTTTATGGGGTTATTTACCATCACAATAGCACCCATTCCCTTACATTTTTCCATACAATGCTAAGATGTAGCTCCTTTTCAAAGGAAATAAAGTCTAGTTTCCTGTAACAAGTATATGTTTATTATTGCGCAATTTGGAACAACTTGAAGGTAGAGTTTCGTTGCTTTATGTCTATGCTAATTGTAAAAGGGGTAGGTAGAGAAGCAGCTCGTATTGAAATACGCCTTTGAGGGTTTACAGTGAAATGTGCATTCAATTGTTTAAAGATGTTGATGCAAAAAGTTAATTGCTTTTAACTTTGTGTGGCGTATAACAAGTTTTAAAATATTAAACTGCGTAATATCAAAAGGGACTTTAATTAAGTGCACTTTTTGGCACCGCTAACAGTGTTTGTTCTCTCTAATATTATTATAATATATTTCGTGAGTCTCTATATACGTAAATAAATTATGTGAGATCGTCGAATATCTCCTAAGGATAACACGTAGTAACCAAATTCACCTTTCACATACAATTAGAAAGGTTTATATACGAAGAAATTTTAAACAATAGGTACAATATTATTTCTTCCCGAATTAAATACGTTAAATACATTGTGCATTTAATATAGATCAAAATGGCCTTTTATACCACGTAATTTAAATGAAAATCTTAAAAGGTATCGTCAAAATACCTAACCCTAGAAAATATATTCAAGCGCGGATCTCTCACAGGAGTTGCTTAGTCTTAGGTGATAATAAGTTCACAGAGTCATCTACTGATCTTATATAATTAATTACTCATTGGGCTTTGACCCTTCCTGAATGTTTTGGTCACACACGTAACTATCGGTACCGATGAAACATGAGTACATCATAGCTTTATATACGTAACATCACGCCTGTAGTATCTTAAAGGGGTAGGGAAAAGAGTGTAGTATTTACGTTTCACAATTTATGTTATACAATACAATATCTACAACATAAGAGGTTATGAAGTGGGAGTGAACCTATTTCCAACATATATTTATTTATTTATTTATTACAATTACAATTTAGATTATAATTATCTATCATAACAGATGTCCCAATTCGATAGCATAGTTAATATCAATTGTACAAATGTAAAATAAGAAAAGTTAATTAATTAAATG
>DWME01009316.1:0-11008 GCA_018244795.1 Parelbella ahira ahira | reverse complement strand
GTCTTATTGCCTGCCTACACCGATGTCGTGGGGCAAGCTGGGGCCTTAGTGAGACACACGAACGGAATGCTAGAAGGAGCATTTGATCCTCGGAGTAACGGAAGCGCTGCTGGATACTAGAGTGCGTATATAAGTCACATATTAACAGTAGAGTAGTACACTTTGGTGGTTTTAATACTAAAATAATCAAATCTTTATTTTATTATGATATGTTTAATTCTGTGATTATATATTTTGTACCTATATAATTGTTATCAACAGGGTAAATATTTTATTATATTCAGAAAGCGTCACGTATTTCTGTTGTTCTCTATCACTGCTTAATCAGTTGAAGAAGCAAGTGAAATCAAAAATTTAAACGTAACGTCACATTTCATTTATGGCAGCCGTATTTTGGGAAAATGGCCTAAATTAAACAGCCGAGTTTGTATATTGAAAAATCCATATGGGATGGCATAAACTGGCCATCTCAGCACAAAGAATCAGTGCAAACTGACTACCAAGTTATTTTTCAGAAACGTACCATTATGCGTTTTAAATTCAATTGTATGGAGATTGAATAACTTTGTGATAGGTGTTTTTGTCCAACAACAAGTTTTTCTCTTGTTGTTTCTCTTCTTGTTTCGACTACTACATTTGTGGCTCATGCATCTATCTCCTACATGCTACCGCACGCACACACAATGCACCATGCTCCCACGCCACAGACAATTAAATTACTCATTGAACTGATCGCTCAGGAACAAGCTGTTGATGTCTTTGATGTAATAGTTTGGCTTGCGGCTTGGTTAACGCTAAATTAGTAGAAAGTGTTCAATAAACCAAAGTAAACCGTAAACACTCTTCGGAGTATCATAACCGTTTATTATTAATGGCATAATCCCAACACGAAAGTAGCAAGTCTGCACAAGTCACTAATAAACCGTATGCAACCTAAAACTGTCAAACAGTCTCACTATAAACTGGAAGAGGCGATGCGAACCCAAAACTTGGCCGACTTAATATGTATCTAATAAACAGAGTTGGAACAGTAAATGAAGACGAATGCGGTCACTTCATTATTCTGAGAGTTTAATTTTGCTACGCAGCTATTCCGACCATTCGTTCACATTAGAGCCAACCGGTGACAAATTAACGGATTTATTACCTTTTTTAACAGTGTTTTGAATTTACGTTTCGTATTAGATTTTGTAACGGCCGTCTCTGATGGGTAGTAAGTAATGTTAACATTTGATTTGGAAATGTAATATGAATGTCAAATGGTTTGTTGTGTAACATAGTGAAGCAACTACAGTGAATATTCAATGAATGTCCCAATGAATCATTTGTATAATGAATAGCGTCTGTTACTAATTTTACCATTAAAGGGTTATTGGAAATGAGTACACATTGGAATTATTTAAAAAGTCTTATCGCTACTGTCGAACTTAGCAACGCCTATGAGCTGTCAGTCCTTAGATTCTAAATTAGTGAAGAAATGTTGAAATGGTGCTCATAATCATTATTGATTTTATTGCTGATTTTTATGCTATTTACTGTTACACGGATTTCATAAACCAAACCATTTTTTAAATTATGATTAATTAAAGTAAATTATTGACGCGATATAAATAGAACAAATTAAACTCCTCAGTACAATTTCTTTCGTTTTAGCTACATGTTACGGCCCTTACAGGCTTACAGCTTCAAGCTTAATCGATATGAGATATTTTATGGAAACTTAAAACTGCGCGTCCAGCATCGTTCGTTAGACTAACCTCAGATAAAACTCCAAACTCAATGTAGACAGATATTTACAAAATAGACAAATATTTATAGATTTCACCAATACTTTCACAACGAGAAGCTTATGTACAATAACATCGCTAAAATTTAATAAAATACGCAACGTGAACAACCGAACCATGGTAGCCAAGATCAGACAGTTTTAATTATTCTCAGCCATAAATTACTTAGATTACAATAGAGAATAATTTTGTTTGTAATCTGTAACAATTGTACGAGTACGTCTAAGAACCGGCGCGGTGAATTTGTTTTTGAATGAATAATGGATAAACAAGAACAATATTCAACGTGGAACAATACAGATCTGGTCGAGTGCTGCGCAGTCGAGTGGATTTAACAATATATTGTAACATATTAGCCTAGTTTTGATGTGTAGTGATATGTAAATTTTGGATAGCGTTTGTGTTATTAGACTGATTCTGTTAGTGCTAGTAGAGTGATCGGAGGATAAATGATAAAATAGATTGAAGTTGTTAATAAGATACACACGTAAGACAGAAAATTTCCGCTCATGTAGGCTTATATCGTCCGGTGTGGTTATAAAGATCGCAGAACATCGTTTCAAAAATAACAATTCAAAATTAAAATTTTAATACTACTATATTTAGTGAAATCAATATTGTCTGAAATTGTTTGTTTGTTGAAATTAAAGTTTTAGGTTATCACGGTGTTTGTTTTTAAAAAAGTAATATCCTGACAGGTTTACAAGAGTATATACATATGTATATGTATATACAGATTAATAAAGAATATTACTGTATCAGATGAATTACTACCGAGGTCTCGACTTTTAATTAACTTTTAAAATCGGGATTTTGAAGCCTTGAAAAACGTACTCAAAATGATTGGTTAGGAAACTTTTCCCATAGCAACTATTGACATTTCATAAAGAACAATCACAATTCTAGAAATGGTACTGCTGGACTGATGTAATAAAAATATATATGAATTAATCAAAATCTATTAAGGTAACTAATGTATAGGAAATTTACGGAAATTTTCTATTCATAACATTTTTTTCTAGAAGTTCCGAAATTATTGGTAACTGTCATAACCACAATCGAAGGTTGAAAACTTTTGAGGTCTTTCTTTAAAATTGTTTTGTTATCTGTGACCTCTTTGTTAGAGGGAGGTCGAATAGAAAAGCGACTTCGCAGAGCTCCGTGAATTAACTGCGTAGGAACAGTTTTAAATTAGACAATCTTTTTGAAATATACCCTAGCTATCCCGAACAGAGGTTTCCAATAATTCACGTTCAGTGGACGATAAGAGAACAACGACTGCACAATGTAAATTGTGATTTATATTATAGATGACACAGTGGACATTAAACAGTGATAGTCTACTTGTCAAAAATTAGATTTTAGCCGTCCCAATCCGAGGATCTTGTATCCAAATTCGTTTACGTAATTTTGAGTACAATGTTAAGAGGATTTTAAAGACATAATATACTAGCTATAATGATCAAAAAGCTTTCCACAATTTTCCCTAAGTTATGTGAAGTCCGATAACTTAAAGCTGGCGCTCTACCTTAATACTTAACATTGAACTTCGAAAAAATTGGTGATGACGATGACTATTTTAGGATAATAGCTATGATATATCACACATATCAAATACACATGGTTATAAAACAATTAGAAATTAAACTTCTTGGCACGCCGTGACTTCGTAACTGTTGAGTATTAATTACCACAAGTACCAATTTAGCCCTCGGGGGTAGTACTGTGAGTGATCTATTCTGGACTGATTTCCTATCTGTAATTGGACACACATCATGTACTGCTGAGATTACTTGGTCCCCGATGAATAGAAACCAACTTTAACATCATTGAAAGTTCGGCGTTGATATGAAAAATAAATAAGTACAATCAGTGGACAATCGCCCAATTAATAACAAAGTCAGGCATTGTTTTATACTAACAGACTTAAGTAATGAGAATTCTGTTATATATTGGAAGTGTGTACAAGAACAGTTATCTCTGCGTTTATGTAAATTTTAACTGAATTAGTATTCTCCTTTATCTATGTTAAAGCTGTTTGATTTCCCTTAAGGCAAGAATATGATGGAAAATCAGCGTTGTCTGATCGGCCGCGCCCTGTTAACTTTTCAATTTAGTATTTGTATTCTTTTCGAAGTTAAACTTAATAACTTCGCTGTTTGTTAATACAATAAGTATAATATTTTGCACTGGCGTTATGGTTTTTCCGTCTCTTTTGTCCTTAGCTTATTTTATAATATTAGCTCCTAACGTTATATTTGTCTTTTAATATCTGTCTTTGTATACCAATAATTATTTTCTTTCATTTATATTTATATAACAGTTTATTGTACGATTATGCCACTGAACGATACTGATAAGGGTGGCCGGTCGCTCGAAATGTAAATCAAATTTTGTAGTTTCAAAACCATTCAGCGGATATCGGGGCGCCATGTTGCGGTCTATTTAATGTGCTGGATAATTAATTTATATCCTTTTTTAGTTACATGCGGGTGTGCTTGCTTTGTTCGTGCGGTCTATCTCGATTTTATTGCTTATCTGCACGCTTGTTTGGTGAAAATTTTATTACAGGTTATAATTTATACATTTTGAAGTGAAAGGCTTTACTCGTATTATTGTCCGATGGATGTTATACACTGGAAGTATTTCTGCTATGTTGATGGATTAATTTAATGTTGCAAATTTTGAGCTAAAGCATTTATTATAAGAGAGGAATGTTTTGTATTCAATCATAACTGTTTTAATTATTGTAAATACATATGTTTCCTAATATGCAAAAGTACACCCGCTGTTGCTATGATGATGTCATAGACAACATATTCAATTATCGCTTTCAATATCCTTTAAAAATAAATACTTTTCTCCATGGTTTTACTTACCCACTTGTTCTAGATTAGGAAACGTTTGCAATCATCAGAAATTGCCACTAAATAATGTTCTTATTCTAAAACAACGAAACTGAACAGTATGTACGGAACGTGTGAATACCTTTATCCTAATCGGAGGAACGTGTCTTCTATATTTAGTCTGTGCAGAGCGCGCTAAGTAACTCTATCCCTAGGGCTTATGGTCTTGAGATCGGATTAAATTAGGTACTTCATGTGTGTAAGATCAGTAATCGGACTGATAGTTTTAGAGAAGGTAAACGTACTTTGATAATGACATCAATCTCAATTAAAAGAGAAAATATTAGTAATAATAATAATAAAATGAATGAGAAGGAATGGGATACGTGAGGAAATTGTTACGGAATTGTAAATGCTCTGTAAAATAAACAACTTTGAAGGAGGCCAGCACTTGAACGAGTAGTTGTTGGCTACAATTGTTTGCTGACAACTTCGAGCGTAAAACGTTAAGTAATGGGTTGAACAGCTATTTCTAGAAAATGTCCGAAGATAAGTCATCCAATCGATCTACCAATCGACCGATCAACCAAGATCCAACCAAGCTCTGTTAAGCGACTAACAAATACGTACCTCTTTTTCACGTTGGACGTACATATGTTATTGACATACTCGAGGCTCTTGTCCAATAATGAATGTAATAATCAACTACTCTTTGACGACCATAATTGGTGTGTGTGTTACAGACTATGTCTTTAACACAGATGTGTTATGTATTACATACTCGTATTAACATACTCTTACATTTGTCTTTTACGTGGTCTCTTGTGTCTTGGCATTTTTCTAAACCTAATGTGACATCTGCCTACCTCGTCTTTGATGGCAGGCATGATCTTATGTTTTTACGTTTGCTTTAACTTTACGGATATTATGCATGAAATCTACGTGTAGGTAATTGGAATAACGTGAGCATCACAGCTACTTAGGTCTTAAGTAGCGAGCTAAGTAACTTTATCTCTAGGGCCTGAAGTTGTGTTAACACTCTTGTATGAGTTAATCACGGGAATGGATTATTCGAGTTCAGATTTACGAATACTTCAGTAGTTAATCGGATTAACTCGGTTGTGTAAATACGTAGATGAAACAATTCAGAGGTTCGGATATATCGTCTTACGACATAAAGCAAATGATTAAACAATTGTGATATCAAAAAGTCATTAAATCTAGGCAGAATTAAATCTACGAGAAAATACCATTTGATCTTGGCTCGTTATTTAATATGTACTGATTCAATTAAAGTTAAATTATAAGCAACGAAGCGAGAGGCATCTCTTGCACATCACTAATACTTAAAATATGAAGCATGAGACTTCTAAGCGCTGCAGCCCATACGTGGAAGTATGCTTTAAGTGCTGGAAGCATTAGATCGTGTACTTAAGCTCCTCATCTGTTGGTCGAGGTAAGTGAAACTAGCATAATTATCAACAATTACAATTGAAAAATTCTTAAATTATATTATATTTAGATATTAATAACACGATATTTAATAATAACAATAAATCTAAACCAAAAAAAAAACTTTATGTCACGCTTATAATCCCCGAAGGAGTAGGCAGAGAAGTGTAATACACTCCCACATTTCACCGGTTACGTTTACGGTAAAATATAAACAAATACGGAGATTATTAGCATAATTTGAATCTTCTTCTTCTTAAAGTACCTCTCCGACTAGCGGAGGTTGGCTGCCATTTCTACAAACTTTCCTCGATCTTGCGCAAGCTGATTTCGGCAGCTTTCGCTGTTCCTGTTCAGTCTAATGTGTTGTAACCAGGATTTCTTTCTCCGGCAAGACGCTGTGATATGACGTTGATAATTCAAACGAGGGTTATCATTCGAAATATTGATCTTAAATTTTAGGTTGTCTCATACCTCATTACAACTGCTTTTGCTAAATAAAATAAATAAAAGATCATTATTTCTCTATATACTGAGGCACATACAGACAGCAAATAAATATATACTTAATATTAACACAAACAAAAAAGTTATACAATTGTAACCTTATATAGGTACTACTTTTATGTAGGTACCTACTGTATATACCTATCATAATTAACAAGATTATGATGCATACGGAGATGTTTTTATTCCTTCTGTAAATGATAAGTTTAATAAGAAAATCCTGTGTTCAGATCCTTGTTAAGGATGTGCGTTAAGACTGCCACACGTGATCAGAGTAAGCAATGATCCTCATAACCGATTAGGTACGGAACGCGTTAAGTAAGGTAATCCCCAAGGCTTGCGGCTTGAAGTTAGTTTAAGATTCCCGATGCATAATTTATTCATAGTTCATATAGTTCTATAGTCTTTGCTGAGATTGTTCTCGCTAATTAGCGTTGTATTAAAATTTTACTTTTATTATTTTTATTGTGCATTATGATTAGGTATTACGATTCCCAACCTACACGCCCAGAGGGGGGACTCGGAGCGGAAAAACAGTTCAGCTGTGGACTTTACCGGCTGATGATTAATTATATTACGTATAGTTAAATTGTATAACGATACCTTCTATTAAATATTCTTTTGCTTTTCAGATTTGACATGACTTAACTTTACATATATCAGCTAATCTGCAACAGCATTAACGAGCTCTAATTAGCACTATACGAGTAGAATACTTTCTTGACCATATGCATGTTTACCTTTCTATGATATATTACATATAATATCAGTTTTATCAATAAAGTTCATAGATCATCATCATCATTAGCCTACCTCAATCCATTGCTGGACATAGGCCTCCCCCAACGAGCGCCATTGTGCCCTGTTCGTGT
The DNA here is from genome assembly GCA_018244795.1 of Parelbella ahira ahira. Classification (NCBI taxonomy): domain Eukaryota; kingdom Metazoa; phylum Arthropoda; class Insecta; order Lepidoptera; family Hesperiidae; genus Parelbella; species Parelbella ahira. The sequence goes on along the minus strand of DWME01009316.1, from coordinate 3,544 downwards.
TTATCATTGCTAAATTTAAACCCGTGTAGCAACAACGAGCCAACTCTAAAGGTGCTCACACACTTAGGTAATTTAAGCACTAGTTGAGCGAAATACACTTGGTTACGTACTGTCAAAGCAAAGTGTTTCTTGGCAACGTTTGCCGTACTGAAGGTTTAACTTAATTCATATTACTTTCAAGACAATAGTAAGATATATACGTAGAACCTAAGCTGTACTTTTGTGTAAATAAATTTGACTTAGCCACAGTTTGCACGCTCGTTTTTACCATGCGCTTGTAAAATATGGGATGAGTTTTCATCTGAGGTTTTCCTAGAACACGATGACATGAGGTGTTTCAAGAAAAACCTCTCTCGCTCTCCTTCTAAGCCGGCAACACATGGGGTACTCGTCAGGTTTTGCAAATGTCCATAGCAAACGGTGGCCCTTAACATCAGGTGGCCCGTCGGCCTGTTAGTCGGGCTAATTATAAAAAAGTCATTAATATTAAAATTCAAGAACGTACATAACAAAGATCGTGCATGTTATATAAAGGCATGAAGCAATCCTATGTAGTCCTCGGAGATAGCCAGTGCGCTCATCGCTATTTCCATGCCATAAAAAATTTACATGTCATTACCGGAGACGGTATAAGTTGCGAAGTTCTCTGGCTTTCTTGAATTTCCGGGTAGATGGAAACCCTATGTAGGCTCAGGCTTTGTAGTCTTAAAATCCTTTGAGGTTTCAGCGTGAGGTGTTCAAGAATTGAAAGTTCGAATAATCTTAGCCGCCGTGGTAATGGATTGGCACAAGTTGTTCAGTGTTGTTTGTTACTTGAACTGCTGTTACTTGAACTGTAACTCGTGTTATTTTAAGAAACTTCCAGAACTTTATTATATTTTATTCTTGCCGTTTTTTTTCATAATTTGAGAGAGTTTTTTATTTAATGAACTCTAATTATAGACAATTTATCGGAAAAAAAATCGTGGAATTCCTTCTGTTTCTAGGTACTACTAACTCATTAATTACTAATTAATCTTGACAATTTATATAATGACGTTCATAAACACATATGTACGAGTATATCGATGCGAATAAGCGTTGCTAACGGAGTGTAGGATGCGTATTGTACTGCATGAAATATGTAAATGCAATACTTGTGCGTGCAAAGCTTACGTCATTTAATATTTGACAGTACGAATATTATCACCAGGAAACATTTTTGTGATAGATTACTACAAGCATTTTCGTACGCATTGCTTAAAAAAATATGGAGGCTTGTATCACCTAGATCCATTAATATTATGCTTCTAATGCCCTGCATTTAGCTGTAAGAAAGTAAATTTGTTCCACAGCACAATCTCTTTAGACTTTCTTATTAACATATTACACGTAGGTACTTATTGTACATTTTTTTTCTTTAGACCATCAAAGCGCTTGCAAAGAAGTTCGTTGTATAAATTGTGTATCTTACGGCACGTCGTGAGCTCAATATCTCATTTGACTTTCATAGAGTTAGTTGCATCATCCCTAAAGCTTAAAATATTTATGTACGTATTTATTATGTATACACATTTGTTTTTATTTTATTTTAATTTTCGTTAAATTAATAATTAATCGTTAGGGGCGGCCTATGTCCAGCAGTGGACTGAAATAGGCTGATGATGATGATGATGATGACTATATATATTATTAATCAATGTGTGATGAAAACAAATTCGTGGCATATTTCTTTTCCTGGAGACCGCTCTTGGCGATTGCTTAAAGACTCCTTCCTGGAACCCCTGGAGAGTATACCTTTGCCACTTACTTTCTGCATCCGGAAGACATATTTCTCGAAGTATTCTGAAATGAAGGTAACTTTCTAACTCCGTATCGACTAATTACAAAGTGTTATTGACGCAGTTTTAGAAATGGGATACACAAGAACTGCGCTTGCAACTTATGTCCAAGGAATAGGATGTTATGGTCGCCTTACTAATTGTCATCTTTGCTGTTCAAAATCATTATTTAACATTAGTATTTTAGGCGGTCCATAAGTTTGATTATCATTTTTATAAAAAACTTTCTCTTTTTTCATTTTAACTGAAATGAAGAGAGTAATAATTTTGAAAGAATAAAATCAGGTCTGATGAGACTGACATATTTGGCGCTGGATGCTTTCGGCCTACCCAGTAATCTACCTTGGGGTAATGATGTAATAACAACAAACTAGTAAAATGTTCAATTATCACTTGTTTCATTTAGAATTAATTGTTAATTAACATGAAATTGATGCTACTTCTGTGTCTGACATAAGGATAAAGTATGATAGGTGCTCTTATGAAATAAGTGCACACATAGAACAACGCCTTGCTAATCGTATTCATTTTGATTTGAAATTTTCGTTTAAAATTCATGGCGTAATTCTATGATGCAATATTTTCGCAAATATAGGAAATGTAGGTACTGTATCGCGCTGTTTCTTAGAAAATATTTTTATGACAACTTGTGTCGATTTTAAAATATTATTAATGAAATGAGTTCAACATTTTTAGATCTCGCTCTAATTTGTGAACGTGCTATACATGTGGATTTTATAGTTACAATTATTAGTGTTAAAATTTTTTGTAACTGACAGTAACGTTGCGTATCGCCTAATACAAATAAAAAATATTATTTAGAAAAAATAATACGAATTAGTCTCTGCCGAACTTCGGACAAACATACATACATTTTGATCATTCGCCGCGCCAGAGCGATAAAGACTGTTGTACGAGGAGGTTGTGACGCGCGTCGTTAACCTATATCTAACAAAGTGATTGTCTTGGAATCCCTTTAGGGTAAGTCTCCATGTTATTAAAGCTAAGTTTTCATTGTGAGGTGTTCTCTACAAGCGCGACCTGCGACGAATCTGGGCGTTTACCCGGTGTCCCCGGGTCAAGCGTGACCTGAATGCTGCGGCGGAGAGGCTGAGTGCGGAGATGAGGGAGCACCGCGGAGCCAACTGGCAGGCGAGAGTCGACCAGGCCGGCGAAAACGCACTGTCGCTCACCTCAACAGGCAGCTTACCCGTACTAAAGCTTCCGTCTGTCTACTGCTTGACAGCAGTGGCAGACGGTGCTATGCAGCTAAAAACCGATCGGAGATCCTTGCGGGGTACCCGGAAGAGCAGTTCTCTCCTCATTCCGCGAATCTTGACGCCAACGAACATCACCAATTGATGGAAGACCGCGTCAGGGATTTCATCAGTGACCCGACACCGGGACCAGAGGGAGTGAGATTCATCATACCCTCCGAGACTCGAAAGGCCGTCTTGCGCATACCCAAGCGTAAGGCGCCAGGCCCTGATGACATCACGAACGCGGCGCTGGCTATGCTGCCCGAGGGGACCATGGTTGTAATGACCAGGCTCTTCAATGGCATACTTCGCACGGGCCACTTCCCTACCATCTGGAAGTTGGGCAAGGTAATAGTAGAAGCTGTTCAAGCGGCTCGTGCTGGACCGACTGCGTTCGTTAGTTACTCTAAGGGACCAGCAGTTCGGCTTCCGCATGGGCCACTCGACGACGCTGCAACTGACGCG
>DWME01009315.1:0-11009 GCA_018244795.1 Parelbella ahira ahira | reverse complement strand
GATGCGCACAAAAATGTTACAGATACAGCGCGTACATAATTTCACAATGTCCATTCCAATGCATTTACTATTTTGTACGATTTGTTTAAAAGTTATTGGTTTTATTGGTACTATTGGGTGTTGGTATCAATTCTGTTAAAAATGTTAATGGAAATGAAGATGTAAATATCAGTAGGAAATCTGTAAAATAAACATGCTTAGACTCGATGAATTTTGTTGATCTAATTATTACTTTTGCAAGTTTCATAGAATGCCGTTTCTACAAGCCCAAGTAATTATGTTCGAACAGCTATTTTAACATGTTTAATCGTGGCGTATCTCTAAATAGACCTCTTAACTTCATGTTTGTAAAATCAACCATTAATTCAAAGCAATCTAACTTTCTGGTTTTGGTAAACAAGATTTATCGAGTCGGGCTTGATCGATATATACCAACATTAACATTGAATATACATGAAACATTATTTTCGTCTTGTTAAATTTTTTAAATGGTTATTATGTTATCCAGGGTACCGGAGACGTCCAATGTTTTATGGAACCTCGCGCGCTACTTCAGATTCCTATTTGGCCTCCCAGAAAGTCCGCAGTTGAGTTCCCCGTCCATGTCTATGCCAATGTATGTCATGCCTCAGATGGCAGGCCAGCAAATGCAAATGCAAATGTATGCAGCACCAACGATGGCTGTTCCAACGGCTCATTAACAAAATTGGACATATGGAGTTACAACGTCAAAGGATCAAGTGGCGTCATTTAGTTTCAATATAGCTAAATGTCAGATTGCCACGTGACTTGATCCGTTTCTGGTGATTAAATCTGCGGCTAACACGTGGTGATCTGACATTTAGCGAAATTGTAAAGCAGTCGCAGCGATTTACATTTCTGGACTGATTGGTGAAATTACTTATTCTTGGACCTTCAATTCGGCCATATTGTTAATTGGCCTGGATATATAAATCGCTGCTAAGCTGCCCTATTTTAGTATATTTAAGTATGAAACTAGTTCCCTTAGCTTGTTAGTTTCAAACTGTGGTAATAAAAGCGCGAGCCCGTCGACTTTATTTATAAATTAAACGATAAGTACATACGATAATAAATTATTATAAGTTTAAGCGTTGTTGTAATAAGGTTTATTTATTCAGCACGGTGAAATAAAAATTATGAATGGTGAAGAATTAATTTCATTTATCTCCTGAATCAAATTATATCGAATATGTATACTTTAATATTAGATGTCCGAAATAGACAAAAAAATATTTCCTTTACAACTAGTTGACAATAAATTAAAAAATTAAAAAAAAAATGTTTTAAAACACCTTTATTTAAAAATAAATAACAACAGATATAACATAAAATATATAAACATGCACTGAAGAGGCTATTATCCGTTTACTGCACTTGATAGTTCGCCTGAACAAGTTCGAATACAATATTTATCGAATACAATACATACACTTAGTGGTTAAGAAATGTTTCTACGTAGAATCACCTCTAACTCTAGCTAATACTCGTAAATGTACGCAAATAAACGAACATTAGTTTACAATAAATAGATTCTCCTATATGTTGTACATACTTTAACAAGATTAATATTTGGTGAAATTATGTACACCTAGTATATACTACATATACTTTCAAGCCTATCCAAAGTGTTTTATGAAGTATTTTTCACGACCTCAACGATTTGGCGGCAGGGAACCTTTTAATAATAAAACCAATATAAGCGGCAATGAGGTATAATGCGTTGTATACTATACTTACTGATAAAGAAAATTATATGTATATCGATGAACTCATGTACATATAAATATTCTGGACAATAGAAGTGACCTCAAAAACTTTTGTACCACTGTATCACAACATTTCAGTTTTAATTACGCATATGTATGTGCATACATATATTACTGGTATGACTCAAAAAGTATTTGTTTGTCCGTAAGGCTTTTTTCACTCGATCGCTAAACCGATTGTGATAAAGTACGGTGCGGTTTAATCTTTAATCTTTTGGAGAAGGACAAAATGTATATTTATTAATTGAATATGACGACTTTTTTATGTTTTCACGCAAAAGAAATCGTGACTAATAAAATACATATGAATAAGAATTAAAAATATATTGTTTTCAATACGAGAGGAGAACATCATCATTAAAACGATATTGCTTTTTCTATCTTATAATGTTAGTTTCTTTCTTCTCCATGCCTCTTTCTATTCTTTATCTATGTTGTTTTCGGACAGGCTATTTTATTTGTTGGGAGGTACACAATATTTGTATGAGGGGTCACATGACGGATGATAGGAGTCGTAGACACTTGGATTCGTCATTTCGTAGCCCGTTGGACCCATGTACGTCATTAGCTTTTCCAGTTTCTTCTTCCAGTTCTTCCAACCTTGCGACTGGTCGGAGTACGTGAACACCTCGTATGTCACGTTTTTCAGCTGTGTATAAAATAGTATACCGTAAAATATATTTTGATAAAACCCAGAAAAAACATATTAATTTAATTACAAGATACCGAGAGTTTTTCTTTGATCTTTAATTTTGTGGTGTTCTTAATTTTGGATATCCCCGTTCTTCCGAGTATAATTATATTATATTAGTTACTTTTCGATAAATACCTTCGATAAATATTGAGAGGTATCAAAACGATCTGGTAATATGGAATGCAGAATATATTACGCAATTGCGTTGCGATATTGACGTCATGCAATGTCTGTGAAACAATTCGATACTTTTTTGAATAAATGTTTCTACTAATGACACATCTAATCGTTGCGAAGCCTTGACTGTAACTTTATTTTAGCTGTCAGTAATGATAAAAATACATAGAGTCAAAAATACGTAGGTATAGCTGTGATAAAAACAAAGTCCTTTGCTTATTATAATATCACGCATATCAAGGTTGCTGTAGCAAACATTACCAAATTAGTCCTAATCCGCAGTGATTTATACAAACAAGTTAACTGCTTAACGACTTAGTTATTTACGGTCGCGATGTAAAAGTTATGAAAAACAAGAGCTGATCCAGAGGTCATTTATGACTGGATAATGTTCAGGAGGACACAGTGATTGTAATTTAAAACTCGAGAATCTACGTCTAGTTAATACAGTCAGGAAACGGAGATTCTTGACAGTATAGAACAAATAATACGCAGGCAGACATCGATCCCAACACGGATCACCTTTACTATCGGGGTCCTGCTTGCCACTGCTTCTGTCAGCTTGATTTCTGTTTCGCCTCCATGATAAATCAGCATCCTTAAATATTTGAGTAGAATGTCTATAAACAAGCCACTCGCGTGAAGACTGTGTCTCGAAGGTCTCGTCAAGAAGGGTCTCGTTTGTCGCAACGTTCGCAAGCACGTGGAAAATTGAAAGAGTTTAATGTTATGATTGACACCGCAATGGGGAAGAAACGCAAAGGGTTTCGTTGGAACGAGGTTGGGATATTACTGGCTTAGTAATTCCCAAGTAAATCCCACAGGAAGGATAAATATATAGTGCAAGTCGGTAAAAGAAAAACATAAATGAATTATACATATAGTATATATAGCGTCTATTTTGAAATTCAATTCTAACATAAAGATACATATTACTAATATAAGTTCACTTTACCTAGTACAGTAAATATGCGCCATTTTAATAATGTTTTTTACCAAGTAATTGTATTATTGTGAAGAGATTCGTAGTTATCTTTTCTTTTCATTCAATTACTATAATAATATGTAAGTATGAGCGTATGTTTGTACAAGACAGACACGTGAGGCACATAAGAAAGTATTTTATTAAAGTGTGTAGGGTTTGTATAAGGGCAGTAGAAGGTTGTCTAAAATATTTTTATAAGATTAACAAATATCGACGACCCAGAATAAAAGATTACAAGAGTACGATAGCAGATGTAATGACTAAGATTAAAAGTAGGGATACACTGTTGAGGTAAAAAGATAGAGAGGGTATAGTGTCACGGAAGTGATTTATTAGATGAATGTAAATGTTATGATAGAGTCCAGAGATGGCATTCCTAGACGTACGGCCGTCGCGCTTAAGGAAAGTTATATTAACAAACAATATGAGCATATGATGATTTTAAATGATGCAGAAAGTGCGACAAAGGTTTGTTAACATAGGATTCAACGGAAACTTGTCGTCTCTGCTTACCACTGTAGGAAATAGGCCTGGCAATTTGCATATATGCACGTAACTAAATGTTTATTTAGTACTATAACTGTCCACGAGGCAGAGCCGCTCATTAAGCTGATATAAAATTAGTTTAATATTATGTTGCCAATTCATATTCACTTGATATGGTTTGGCAAGTGTAGTGTAATTACTTATAATTTTATGACTGATTACTGTAAAAATAAATAAAATTTAAGTATAAGACAAATATTTAATAAGCAAAATATTGAAAATATTACTATGATAATTATTAAGAAAAATACTATTTTTTTTAATGTTTTGGATGAAGATGTGATATGAAATACACATGTAGTTTTATAATGACAGAAAATAGAATTCGTTTAGGGGTTATTAAATAAGAACAAATTAATTAGTGAACATCTCGTTTAATCCACAATAAATAATCGTTAATACATTTAATGCAATAAATTAAATAAATAAATTATATTAATGTTATATTAATAAAGCATTCTTAGTTAATTTGTTTAAATGCGAAATTAGCTTTGTAAACGCTAGAGAAGATTAAAATAAATAATAATAGTAATATCGTTTGTGTTATTTACAAATACAATTAAGAATGAATTAAATTATAATTAAGAATAAAATATATATTTATTCAATTCGATATTTGAAGTATTATTTTCTAATACTCGTCAATTAACAGTAAAATTTGTCAGACATTAATATAATGGCCCCTGCACACTCGATTGTTTTTAATATAAGTGTTTGACGATAATATAATATGTTAATGTACTGACAAATTTACTGTTGCCTGCAGCATTTGTTAGAAGTTGAGGTTAACCCTGTAACCATGCCAGTCTCCGTCAGGTGTTAGTCACTGAATGATCTATTCCTTTTTGATGATAGCCTGCAAAGTGTATTACTTTGAATTTTTTAAACACTAATAATACAAGTTAATAAAGGGAATCTTGAAGCACTGATATACACAAATGCGAGTGTATTTATCAAAGAGTTAAGGAGTAATTTATTTTGAGAACAAAAAATAATTCGCCTACAATGTTATCAATCACAGTGATAATTATATGTATGGATATTAAAGCTTAAATTCTCAAGCGTTACCATTCTCAAACAATTCAATTTGTGTAACAATTAACACAAAATTTAATAGAAATTTGGTTAAGATATGAATTCAATTAAATTGGTTATTGTGTTTGTACTAAAATGTAATATCTATAGGCGTATTATTTTTCGGTCTAATGTAATGTTAATATTATTAAATATTGTCCACGGCCTTGTAACAAAATCACATAAACCAATATATGTACTCGTAATATCATTGCGTTCAGAGATGTGTTGTGTTAACACTGTGGCAAATGTGTGAGGGGTGCTTTGAGTTGTGTTTGGTCTGCTGCAGTCAAGAATATCAATTACTAAGAAACATGTATAGTGGTCTAAAAAGCTGTATGAAGAATCTGATTTGCGTGCATTTCTCGAGGCTTGTTTTTCTCCAGCAACATTTAAAATAGTAGGATCTGAGTTGGTGATATATTTCAAGCGGTGCGAAACTTAGTAGCTAAACCAAAATATAAGGTAAGGAATTAGGTATTTAACAGTAACGTGATGAATGATGATAATTATAATAAGAAATATATTAGCACATTTCCACATATGGACAGGCAATCCCAAAATATGCAGATCTAACACTCCGGTAACCAGACGGCTGATAAACTTCATATAAACAAATATTCCATTTTTTGTTAATTCAAAATTTGTAGTGCGCTTAGAAATGCTTATCTTTTTTAATATAATAAAGATAATACTAAGAATTGGCATCTTGAACATTAACTTTTAACATATCATAAAAGTATCTGTAAACATACAATACATGTAGGTATCTAAAAGAAATCAGCATACGAGTATTACCTTTGCATAAGTCACGTTTTAGTTCAAGTTCTAAACTTGTGTCACTAGCTTCTGTTACTACACCGCACCGGTGCTGGACTGTTACACACAGGAGTGCCAGCTGAATCGCTGGCACTCCTGTGTGTAACGTTCCAGCAGCATAAACGTTTAATCGTGAGGATACGTCACTTACGCTTAAGATTTCATTCCTGTTCGTTCTAAAATTGACATAGAGTTCTCCAGGAACATTTTTATTTTTTGTTCAGTTCCTAAAACTCGTTTTATTTCGATTTATGTTTTATCACAGTAGATAATACTATTGCATGTACTTTGCAAAGAATATGTAAAATTAATATATACAATGTACTACGGCTGTCAGCTAAATGTAGTTAATAATAATAAATATGTTAAATGTAATTATAATAAATATATTTCAATAATAATGTATGGTTCATATAATAGAAAACGGATAACCGTGTCATTAATGTTCTACATATACGCGCAATTTTACGAATAACATGAAAACGTGAATCGAAAGTGACTAATATAAGTGGCATAGCAAGAAAAAATCTTTCGCGTGTACCGGTAATCGAACCCGGAATTCCTTTTTAACAGTAATTAGTTCTATCAGTACCCGTACCGTTGTGTTTTCCGTGCGTTTCTTTTTAGTAGAAGATATTGTCTAAGTCTGAGGTAATTTTAAACTAAGTAATAAACCGCTCAAAGCTTAATAGGTTGCCTAAAGCTATTTACTGAACTTCTTAAAAAATAAAGCAAAATTAATATCAGTAGTTTGACAATATAATACAAAAAGAATATTGTTTTAGGTTGACAATAGTACAGTTTATTAAGAAGATTACAAAAATGAATGAGAATTATACGTTAAATTTTTATCATAAACAGTAGGACATGCTTTTGTGCAATTACTGACAAGAAAATATTTACAAAGTAAAATTAATGTATGTCAAAAACTCAGTATACTCGTACAACCCGTGCACGATACTTTGAGACACAGCTGGGACAAAGCAAAAAACTAAATTGCCTGCTATAATACAATTGTATCTCAATGGAAAAAGACAATTTTAAAATATTATTTAAAACGACCATAATATACAGAACGTAGGTCCCAATTTAGCGTGCACGAGTTGTACATGTATTAATATAAAATAAACTATTAACATAATAACATTCTCATGCTATAAAATCTTATGTCCGTGCAAAATCATTTTCGTTTGACATTTCATGCAAATGCAAATATAATAAAGACATGAAAGGACACGCTGCTTGTGACTTCACTGTCCATTGTTGTGCTTAAGAAAATGAACATGCAAAATGGAAATTTCCGAGAAAAGTAAAAGTCACTAACTTCAATTAAATACAAGAAACTGCAAAATTTCTGTTAAATTTATTTTAAATGAAAAGTTAATTATTAATGATAATTTATAACTTATTTTTAGAAAAGGCGGCAATTCAAAGTGACTTTTTCTTTTTGGATACAAATAGAAGAACAAAGCATGCTTTCATTGCTGCAAACAACATTTGTATGGCTTCATTTTTAGCGTAGAAGCTTTTTAGGACTTTTTAGCAGAAAGTTTAAGGGTGCATCCCATTTTTACTAATAACATTTACCTATTCATTGCGTCAGATTTATTTGGTCGCATCACCATTTTTCAGCTGCCGCGATTGGTGCCTATTTTGGCAAAAAGAAAAAAAATACTTTATGAGCCCACGTTCAAATACCGTACGATTGACTTTCTACCAAAAAGCCAAATATGTAAACAGATGACGACACATTTATCGACTTTAAAGTTTCGGATCCACGTCACCACGGTCATGCACGTAAATATTTTTAATCGGTCACCTGAGGAGAGAATAACTTCTTGAGTCCAATAATTGTTGCGAGGAGCAATGCGATCTTCGAGATGAGGAGGGCCTTCCCGACCATCAGATAGAGGCCTTTGAAGGTGAGGGCACCGAGGAGCCCCAATTTCATTGCAGCGGCTGCGAGGAAAGGCCCGAAATTCTTGTTTCGTGCTCGGCCACTTTCAATCGCTTTAGGAGCTTTCATCGATACACCTGGAAAAGAAAATGGAATTGAACAATAATACCTCTTATTATTGCCTTGCCTTTTTCCTTTACTCTTACTTTCGTTACTGCTAATATTTAAAGGTATTTATTTATTCCTGTGTTTCTGACATTCTAATTAACATAATATGTACATTACTATAATCAACTTTCTGCCTGCGTTTCCATGTTGAATCGTCTCTTCGTAGAATGACAAAACCTAATGCCCTAGTCTGCCATACTTGCCAAGTGCAGATTAGCAGGCGTCGCAGACCTTGAGAATTTTATGGAAAACGGTGATTTACTTTATCCACTACCTAAATCTTTATGAAAGTGGCTTTTTCCGATCAAATTCGCTCAACAATGGACGTTAATGTATATGATGGTTTAAAACCACTAAGAATATAAACATTTGACGCGATCCGATATACAAAAACTCAATCAAAAGCTCGGAGAGTGAGAGAGACAATAAGCAATATTTTGTATTCATAAATTTAGAAAAAAAAAATGCAAGTTTCTAAACTTGGACCTTGGCGTTGCTTAGAATATAAGTCACTGCGTTATAATTATCTGACTATTTCGAAAATAACTTCTAATCAGGCCGTTGTTTGGGCAATAACTAACATGGCCTCAAAAACTCTTCTAGTACCTCATAAGTGATGTTTTAATTAAAATGTGCCATTGTTACATGCGTAGTTATCTTGCCATATCTAAGCGGTAGTTAGGGACTCTGCAAGGTCTGAAATCTGCTAAAAGTTGTATACGACCTGAAACCATGCCGAAGTTTCGTGATACTTGGGTTAGACGTTTTCATGTATAAAAGTGTCATTGTGTTCATTGTGCAAAGTAAATTAATCTCTTTTTGCGTCTTTAATAGTACCCTGGAGTGTCCTCAGAGCTACCTCACAATTTCTCTACACTTCTTATATATACGCGTTTTGAGTCGTTATGTTAATTTTCTTTATAACCGTAACATTTTAATGCAGTGTATATAATTCGATAACAGTTACGAAATTTCACTATGAGTTAACACTAATTAAATGATGATGAAAGAAAGTAATGATTCATAAAATCTTTAATTTTCACGGCAAAGCGAGGTCGCTGGAAGCATCAAATTATTGATCGATAAATAATATCTGTACCAAAATTAGAGCATAAATAATTTTACTCTGAATATTTTATTGTCACAAAACTGTGACGCCACCATTACAAACTCATTACAAACCAGGAGATGTGAAAGTCAACAGACAAAGAAAAGTTTCGGAAGTCGCAAATTTTCCAAAATGAAATGAGATAATTTGAAATTTTGACGCTATATAGACTGTTATGATAATGAAGAAAATATGCATCCATTGTGAGGCTTTTATCGTAATATTGTACAAATCAGGGAACTTCCTAACCTTGCTGCTCATTATGGTGAAGTAATCGATTCAAATGTATAATTCTTGTGATGGTATTACGGGTACAATCCTATTTATAATTTTGGCTCGGGAAACGCAGTCTTGCGTCTAATTACATTCTTCAGTATACGCTGATATAAAATAAAATATCGGGCATACTAAATTAGTCGTCCTTTATCTCTCTTCCTTTTTTCTATCAACACACATAATATGTCCTCTCAGAACGTTTTACAAGGGTCTTTTAATTAGATAGTGGGACATAAAGTAGTGCGAGCTAATCACATAGGCATATGTTTCTATTAAGAACAAGGATAGCAAAGAGAGAAGAAGCCTATAGTCACTTCACATAAAACTCTTACTACAAACAAAATATTTAGTTATCCAATTAGTTTCGATAGAAATAAGTAAACACATACCGTTAGTTATAGCGTTCATTAGGCTCCTAAGTCAAGTATTTAATCTTCTTCTTTAAAGCTTCTGGAGTTTTATAACTCAATTGCATACAAAATTATATTACTTGATAAATATTAATCCACTTGACATATGAATATTGATCACATTTCAGTCAACAATGGAATGATGCCTGGATTAAATAAATTCCATGCATTGAAATTAAGAATTTTATTAGTTACCTGGCCTACCGTCTGAATTCTGGCTTTTGTAGTTGCTTTTATGTGCTATTAGGATCTATTTCATAGCACATTAAGCGACCATTATTTTCGCAAGGCAAATCTGAAATCTACTCTTATGCAGCGCTTTCACTGAGAATATAATAACAAAATTTTATGTTAACAAGACAACCCTGCTTAGGCAGCCACTGCGAACAATATTGCAGAACTTTCTCGTAACAGATATTATCATCATTTGCATATTATATTAATATTGACGCAGTAAAATACCTCGTATTACAAGCGGCAGGTTAAATTTTATTCAGCGTTTGTTCATTAAGTCTCAATGAGTATTTTTACGTAGTCCACTTATTGCCTAATGAAGCTCTTTATGATTTTGATTGTATTTGTAATATTATATTTTTTTTTGTATTAGTAATAAAACAAATCGACCTTACTAGCTCACAGTCTTGCTGTCTCAGCATCAGATTTTCTATGCGGACACCAATGCCCGAGGTCAACAGTCGGATATAAAAAAATGACCTCGTAAAATATACTCAGTACGTGTTCTCTGGATTCTTATGGAGCTATACAGTAGTGATAGAGGCGTTTGTTAGGATAAATATTGAGCAATATCTCTCAGATGAGTCATCTACAGCATATTATAATGGCAAGAACGATTGGCTGCGCCAGCTATCTATCTCGCCTCTTATTAACACTAATGTCCTGAATTCAATAGTGCTACTGGGGTTTTTATTGTCATTATGTATACATGCGTATCTTCTTTACTTACGCCGGCTCAGCGACCCGAAGTGGATATTGGCCACCGACACTAAAAGCCCCAGTAGCACTATTGAATTCAGGACATTAGTGTTAATAAGAGGCGAGATAGATAGC
>DWME01009314.1:0-11009 GCA_018244795.1 Parelbella ahira ahira | reverse complement strand
AATTTTTACTTCACCGGCCGGTTCATTCCAGGATATCGTATGTTATACGAGAATAAGCCGACAGTTGCAATCTTTGTAAACTGCTTTTCCGGGCAAGACGACGTCTGCCGGGTCCGCTAGTTTAATATTAAAAGCTAATAAACGTTATCAATAAAACGCAAATTCTTCTGAAATTGGTGAAGAAGATATTAAAGTAATTGATTTACTGCATCACGTGTCAATCAAGATACTATTCTCCAAGGGTTGACTGGTGGAGAATGACTCTAGGCATGAAGTTCGCCCTTTCTTATGCCTGTATATGGTGTTCAATAAAGAGAAAATAAATAAATTAATCTACTTACAGAAACGTAATATCACGCTTGTAATCCATAAAGGTGTAGGCAGAGAAGGTAAGTACACTGTGATCTATCGATCAGCCGTCGTTATTTACAAATACTCGACCAACGACGCAGTAGGTAATTGCGGGTGAGTAAATTCACGAAATGTTTAATATAAAAAGCTAATTAATGGTGTCAATAAAATATAATTATTTCATAATTGATTAAAAAGATATTAAAATATTTTATATAAATGATTAATCTATAAAAAAAAATCATATTAAAAGATTAATAATAATGTATGTACTGCGTTTTACTTAATTACGGTAAAAATTGTCACGTTAATTCATATTAAGCACTTTGTATTATAATATAAAACACGGGTACTTACATAATCAATGTATCGTTTTTCAAAGTGTAATTAAATGTCCAACGAACGATTTGTGCTCCGATAAAATTTACGCCGCGCCAGCCTCGGGCGACCGCTCGACGAAGTCTACGGATCTCGCTACGGGACACGTGTCACCGAACACGGCCGTAACGAAGCCTACGCAAAATACAAGGATGAATTATTAGTGTGCGGGTTGCATAAGTTGTCGAACAAATTTTATACGTTATTTTGAGAAATGTACGCAGCATCCGTAATGTTACAAATGATCACGTGTATTGACATTCAATACAAGGAAACAATTATGTGTTTTATAAATGATAGAATTTGCACATGTTTCCGAACAAAGGACATCCGATGGAGTAAGGGAATTGTGAGTGGGGACCGCGAAGCGGTGAACGTAATGTAGGACACCCTGCGTGTTCATTAAGGGCGGTCTATGTTCAGCAGTGGACTGAGATAGGTGGATGTTGTTATTACACTTATTGCATTCCAGCTCGCATTTGACGAAAAAGTCACTTTGAGATCGATTTAGTTCTTTTTGATTTAAATAATAATTCACTTTCGAAACGATATATCTAAACATTAATAGCAATATAATTTTCTACGAACCTTTAAAAGTATATGTAAATTTTGAAGTGATAAGTCAGTTATTGACGATGCGTTGTTACAGGATAACTAATGAAATAAAAATCTGTGTTCCTGCTTCCGACCCCCGGGAATTATTGATTCTGTTTCCTCCCCTGAGTTATATTTATAGATCAGAGAGCTTATTTACGCCGAGTACGCCTACAGATTCCGTCTTGTATATATATGTACATGTACAAGTGGACTATAGCACATTACCAAATTTCACCAGGTAAGTTGTACGACCCATCACAGAATAAGGGGTTGGCATAGGGCAATTCATCATGTACAAGTTATCTAGCTAAAATCTCATACCCGACCCGGAACCGAGCCCATGACTTCAGCTCACTCAGCAGTTCGCTTTTGCAACCACTTGATCACCGAGGCAGCATATATTTATATTTAGATAAAAGTCTCGATAATGTAAAAAAGTAGAAAAATTCATAGAACACCGAATAATGTAGTAAAATATGTTTTAAATTTCGTTCCATTTATAGGGATTGAGTTGGATACTAAGCCTATATAACAATAGAAATACACTGTCCATAACGGTGTAACTTGTTTAAAAAATAACTGAGAACTGAGAAAAACGGCGAACATCGAAATCGGAGTTCCGGTAACGGCCTCGGGCGAAGCGCTGTGACGTGCAATGGTTCATACGAGTACGTAATATATATAGGCTAGCATGGCCTCTGGATATGGCGCTGTGGTTGAATTCTGCGAAACAGCTTTGTGAGTTTCCGAGAGAATTTCATTAAACGGTCTGCTGTTTGTTATGTAACGCTAGACTGATGTCGCTTTAATTATTTTTATTGCACAACGCTGCTTTTATTTCCAATCCAGAAACACGGCACAGATACATTAATTAAAAGGCATTTAAAGCCTGATACAACTGGATTATTGCTGAAAGCACAGGTACCAGTTCTGTTGTGTATAAAAAACGCGTACCTATGGATTTTAGTGCAATTTTACATAGGCGGAATTCAAATGCAAGTTCCCGCGCTTTACGCTTTTTCTATTACCCCTGTTTAGGGCCCTATTTTTTATATGTATTTATAACGTGGAAAGAAATAACTTTAACTGTAAACAAAAATTTGTATTTATAACGTGGAAAGAAATAACTTTAATTGTAAACAAAAATGTAAAGAAAATGTATCTTGGTAATAAAGTATGCCTCATAAAGAAATTTGTATGTAAAAAACGCTGATAAAGTCTATTTACATATTCAGCTCTAAAATGCAACAAAGATAATGTTAATGTTTATAGAAATGTGAAAGTAAGTTTATTTGGATACTAGGACATCATAAGTCTTAAGGGTAATCTGAACGATAAAAATGTAGCATTTAAATTTAAACATTGAGCGTCGCGTTTCTCTGATAAGTTGATTTCTTCATTGCTCTTGAGCATTGCGAACAATTCAAACGTATTTATGGTGACTGATATTATTTAATAAACGATTATAATTGGATCCAATTACTTCACTTACTTTTTATGTCATTACTCGTATAACAACAGGCACACACATACACAGCAACGTGTTGTACAGAAATGTATATGTGAGACGATTCTTAATAGAATAAGTTACTAGGATTGTATAAGTCTTAGTAGTATTGTCAATATCTTATATCGAGTATTCGGCTGAAACAGAGAATGAATGTGTGCATTGATACCTCAGTCTGTTTACTATAAAGAATGTGATAACCTTACGGGTTGTATTAAAAAGATAAACAAGCAGATATGGAAACATCGCTGCGACAATTAGTTTAAGCGTTTACTGTCTCTGTTTTACCAACGCGAACGGTATCTCATTAAAAATAATAAATATGTCTATCTATCTATCTAATATGCTCACTTTTGAAATGCGGGCCAAAACTGTTAGTCATTTTAATTTACATAGTTATTGTAATTCCTCTACATATCATGATATCTCACCAAACGCAACTGTTCTTATTTTTACGTGATTACTGCAATACGTTATGAAACAGTTCCATTAAGACGACCATAAGTTGTGAGCGAGAATTAAGTCAGTATCAACGTCGATCGCATAATTTCTATACGTAATAAATTACTTTTCAATTTGAGCGACAAACCTATGCTAACATTTAAATTCAGAAATTCAGTCATTCAAGAAATTTGTTTCGTTGAACCTCACAATTAATAATATTGTACGACGACACTCACTTTTCCATAGAAGCCTGAAGCTACTCGTCATGTATGTAAGTAATTGCGCTTCAAAATCTTCAAGTATCAAAATAAGTCACTTACTGCCTGCAAGTTACCACTCGTCATCCACTATTCGCCAAACGGTTGTTGACACAAAACTTGAGATAATCTAAAGTAGAACTGATGTAATTTATAAAATATAAGTCCCTTAAAACATTATGACCTTTACAGGAGGACCGATGTTACTTTAATGTTTCGAAAATCACAATCGTAATTATTTCATGAATGTCGTTACGCCGCTGCGAAATTAGAGTTAGAAAGGGGGAGTATGATGCAGGAGCGAGAGGCCCATTGACGTCAGTCGCCCGGATGCGCCGTGAGCTACGTGCAATTAATGATTTTATGTGATGCCGCGTAGTTCCTACCAGGCATTCAAAAGTTAGGACACGTCTGCTATCCTCGGGGCTCAGTGGGTACACATTTACCTAAAAAACGAATATGTAAGGTGCATATTATTGAAAATACTATCTGAAATATTTGTTTTATATCAACCATACAGATTAATGGATAGACGGGCCTTAAGAGAGGAGATCCATAACCAACAGTGGGACTATTAAGGGATTATTGATGGTAATGATCTTGACAAAAACATCTATGATATTTTTTATACAAAAAGGCACTTTCTTATTAATAACAAACCATAAATAATTATTAAGATTTTCTTGGCAACAGTTTTAGCGTCAGCCCACTTTTGGTATTATTGACAATAACTATTTTCTTCGGCTTAATATTACGAATATATTTCTCCGATGCGTACTCGGAAGAACATAGTATCCTCTCACGTTTTACCGGTTACGGTTACGTCAACAGAAAACAGAGAACAGATAGAGAACGAAAGCTATCGACAGAGAATGAAAGTTATCGACAGAGAACGAAAGTTATCGACATAGCCCGGAGGATTGGCTTGCTGAAGTGGCAATGGGCTGGTCACATCAAAACCGATAAACGTTGGAGTAGACATGTTCTAGGTTGGAGACCGCGTCTTGGTAAACACAGCGGAGAATGCTCATCTGCTAGTTGGAGTGACGACATACGCAAATTCGCTGGCAACCGTTGGATTGGAAGACCTAAAGATCGAGCTCAGTGGCTTGCTTTCGGAGAGGCTTATCTCCAGCAGTTGAAGGAAGTGGACTGATAATGATAATGACGACGTATAGACAAGTTCACTTTATTCTTCCTTCAGACTTGAAAGCAGGTATCTACAGGTAACCACTCAAATCTTGTGCCCACCACCTTACATCTTTGTCTCGCTCTTTTGAAGAAAATCAAGGCAAAGAAATAACTATTTTCGGTAACAAATAAAATCCTTCTTGGGCGTAGCAAAATGAACAGATTATACATAATTTTTAGGGTTAAAAAACGATACTATAACATCTTAAAGGAAATTTGTACCGAAATTAACTTAAGACACCTTGGAAATATTGATTCCGACCAATTAGTGTCGATAGCTTAAGCTGATATCTAGCGATAATAACCAGCGTGGGTTTGTAAAGCAAAATATGGAATAGAAAATTTCTCGAGAAATATTTAGAATTTTAAGTCAGTCTTTCTGGTACGTAATGACGTTTGAAGAACTATAACCATAGATATATTATACGTGGATTAGAGGAGCCAGCCTGAACTGTGTCCATCGAAAAGTAAAGAGAAAGCAAATGAGTTTAACTATTTGTCTCTTTCTACTTGCGCACGCACAGGTAGCGCTAGCCGCTAACGTAAGTTTCGTCAATAGTGAGATAGAGAGAAATAGTTAACGCAATCGTTTCTCAGACGTATGTCTTCCCCACTGTATATATAATATCTCTATGATTTAATTACCAATATGTACTTTATTTTAATTGTTTTAGGCGTAGTCATATATTATTAAACGGTTTTTGATTAGCATTATTTTGGAGGGTCAAATGTAATAATTAAAATTTTACCCCTACCTGTTGACCTGAAATTTGGTACACACCTTTAGTTTTGATAACAGTGTATTATGTGTATATTATGTGTATATGTATGTATATCGTAGTAAATTCCAGACGGCTGACGCCGCCAAAGTGTGGATACACATTTCTGTAACCCACTCACTATGGGTATTGAATTATGGAGCTTGTCTAGTAACGTCTCCTATGGCAACGAAACAATGGCGGATGAGCTTAGACGGTACATTATTATCATTATTATTAAAACAGAAACTTAGGTATCTAATCAAAACAAGGGGCTTATAAGGTTAGGTTCGTGATTCAAGCATGTATCCAACATCTAAGTCAACATTTCGTAAAATAGGTACCAAGTACCAGTCATCACAACACTTCCTTCATCAATGTAAGTTATTGTTCAGATAAGAATAAAATCGTGGGGCGCTTTAAATTTCTATCACATACAGTCAACTAGTCATATACATTGAATGGAGCACCCCACTGTTCAATTTCAATTTTCTAATGCCCAAAATAGACAAAAATAGTCGTGTACTAGTATCTGATACCTGTCTGTTCTATTTTAGCTTTTAATACGTTATCTGCATCATTATTATATTCTTAATAATAAAACTTTTTCACTTGAAAACCTTCATCAGCAACGTGGAGTACAAAGTAAAAATTAAATAAATCCGCCAATTAAAGTGGCAGTAGTAGAGAATGGTAGGTAGCTAACAGAAACGTATCGATTTCGGATCGGACAGAGCTTAACTCCCACTGAATATTCGTCTCAAATTGGAGCGGGATCCGTGAAAGCTTTCACGACGTAATTGATGGCAACGACCCTTAGCATTTTTGTGTTTAAAAAATTAATTAGCTAATTTATTTGCAATGTCATGGAGATGCCTGAAAAGTAGTTTTACTTTTTATATGAACATAATATAATTTTCTTTTAATGTCTAAATATTGAATTATGTATTGTTCCAAACCCGGTTTATATATATATATATATATAGTTTCTAAAAATTGTTATGTGATGTCTTAAAAATCGTACAAAAATTTTATGCGCTTACTTGCGAGTACATTGCAAACGCTGTCCAACCTTACGAGATGAAAACAAAATAATGTACTACAGAATTGTATATTTAAATAGATCTACAAAAATTTCCCCGATGGTACCTATATGTCTATGTCCTAAAAAAAACCCACAGTAACCATTTTTTTCTCTCACATGTAATTAAATGAGTTATTTACAAAGCAATTTAAAGCAATAAGTATTTTTTTGCATGAAATTATATCCTATAGGTAGGTTGTGTGTATATGTAATGTAGATCAAAATTAATAATACGCGTGGAATCATGGTACCGTTACAAAAATTACAAAAGCATTGGACCAGAATGGGGTTACCTTACCGAGTTGTCGGAGAAAGGACCAGGGCTCTCCTGGTATTGCTATGCTCCCAGGGAGGAGCATCCCACTTAGGTGGCCTACCTAGGCACACCAATCCGGCACCAATCTATATTGCCACAATTCTGTTTATGTTAATTTCTACTCGCTTGCAACACTGACCAATGTCGACAGGAAGGATGATGTCCTACTGGATTTGCTTAAGGTAACAAATTAAAAACCATAAGTTTTCCAACAAACATTATATTTAACTCAAACACATCTTTCTATCTAGACATTACATCGCATCTATTGCGCAGTTACAAGAAACAAGTTGAATTCGAAATACATATTTTCTTTTTTTATCACATTAAATCTACTGCACAGTTTCAACTAACATTGATATTCAATTCAAAACCCATATTTAGATATTATGTATATTTACGTCGAATATACTTGAAGGTTCAAAGAAGTATACGGCTGACTCTCGAAAAAATCTTATTGAGACCTTATTTATTTATTTATACTCTTTTTTCCTACACCGGTGTAAAATAAAATGTATAAACATAAAAATTGCTTAATGTTAGGTATACAAAAGGCGGCCTTATCGTTATCAGAGCGATCTCTTCCTTCAGCGATCAACCTTCAGGTAGAAGAGAATGTAAATTTATAGCAATAGTAAGGGTAGGGGTGTACTGCAATTATTAAAATGACAACTAACAGGTGATTTTATTATGATAGCAAATATGTATTGGAATTATGGGGAGTGGATAAATTAACTGCTGCAGCTATCGAAATATTGATTTTTAACCGCATTTTTAAAGGCACCTAGAGACTGAATCCGACGAATGCTATGAGGGAGAGAGTTCCAAAGGCGAACTGCGACAATGGAAAAGGATTTATTACTAAAAGAAGGGGAATGAGCAGGAGTAAGAAGGGAAAGATTACGAGAGGACCGGAGGGACAGATTGTGGGAGTGCAAAATATATTTGAAACGGTCTTTAAGATAGGAAGGCGCAGTTGAACTAAATAGCACACAGTATAATGCCGACATTGGGGACCACTGTAATATTTTCCTCAAACAAGATATATAGTACGACTTGAGAAAAAAAAATCAATAATGAGTTTAAAAAAAATGATCAACCCGGTAAAGCCATTTTCTACTTTTTTGAGCATTAGGTAGTCATATAAATCGCATTTGAAACCCATATTTTATTTTAAACGTTACTACGAATCTATGTATTTCAAAGTTTGTCACTACACATTTATATAAGATTTAAAAAACATTTATATATTTTAATAGATATCGAATGTACCTACTTCATATTCATCCATCAAATAATTATATTGAATTGAAAACACATATTTCTATTTAAACGACATCGAATGTAGGTACTCCACATTCTTCCATCAAATACCTACCTATATTGAATTTAAAACACATATTTTTATTTTAACGTTATCGAATTTACTTCACATTTCTTCCATCAAATATATTGATTTTAATATTTATACTTAATTTAAAACACATTTTTCTATTTAAACGACATCGAATCTACTTCACATCTTTTTCATTAAATATAATTTGATACAGACATTTAAGTAACATCATTCATAATAGATACATATAAAATAACGAAAATATTTCGATTTAAACATGTTGTCGAATTTCATGTAACTTCAATTTTAATACTTATAACAGGAATGCTAATTAATTTCAAAGATTTATCATACCCTATTTAAAAGTTATATTTACCTATTATCGCTGAGACACGCATCCATCGAAGATAGTACATCCTTTGCCTTAAAAAAAGTATTATAATATATCGAACCCAATACAGGTATTTTTCTTGGAACATTTAGTACATCGAATTTACTAATCCGGTTAGATCACTTATTTAAAAATACTGTACTGATTTTTTAAATTGAAACGTTTACTACGTCCAATTTAATATACCTATATGCACCTATACATAAATAGTATATTAATATTTTAATATTTAAATATCCATTACATGTGTGACATAAACTGTAATATAGAATTTTCTATTTAACATTTCCTATGTCGATCTTATAATAGAAGTATTTTATCCTTAAACGTTCATAACATGGATATTAACACAGAAGTTATATCTAGTAATTGTAAACAAAATAGGTGTCAAAACAAAAAAACCGGGTCGAGAAGTACTCATTATTACGTCCATTGTGCGATATTATTTTACTAAAGAATTATTTTCGACGTGTAAGACCAGACATATCCAGGTCAAATTCATATAGATCTGTGTAGTTCAAAGTTAGTATAATTACAAGAAGAAGTGGGCGTAAATCACCAAGTTTTGTGAGTTCAGCTGCGGTAGGCTAATTCTAACAGCCAGAAAACAATGAACACTGGACAGATAAATAATTTTCGACTAACATCTACTAAATGCTTAGCTAATTTATTTGCATATATTGTACAAACCAATATTTGACATCTAATAGATAACAATGAAATTTTTTTTTGGACACTTTACGTATATTTTAAAATTTAATTACCATTCATTACTGATCAAAAAAAGTTCATTTAAATTTGCACATGAAATACAAAAAGCTCGAGAACAGTTTAACTTTAATGTCTTTATATTTGTAATTAATAAGTACATATATAATATAGACGACAGTTTGATGAAACGATACATGTAATCTGAAATCTGCCGTTTTTTTTTTCATTTGACTTTTCTCTCTTCCTCGTCTCTCGGAGTACGAGCACGTCTTACAATAATAATTTACATATAAAATTTATTTCGAATCTACTTAATATTAATGAGAATAATAACATTTCAATTTAGGTCTATGGTTGTGTAATATTTAGTTTCGTTGCCCTATGCTGAAATATATACATTACATGTCTACTCAGCTCACTGGGACGGCTTGTGAGTTGCGTTTTGAAAACGGTATCACAGTACGTATGTGAATAATATAATATGAAAACCATAGATTTAACATATAAGATTCTATCGTATTATGAATGGGTATATAGTATGCAGTAAGTTGGTTATACGTTTTGCAACAGTTACCATTTTTACTATTAAAGAAGTTTTTTTGTTGTTCACGACCTATGAATGTGTATGTACTAGTATAAAAATTAAATTCGTGATTAAAAATAAAGGAGAATGTCATAAAAATTACTATTTTTAACAAGTGTCGTACAACGTCAACCAAAAGTTGTATTTTATTCCTTTATATTTTACTTTAATAGTATGCTTCCGTTACGTAAAAGTTTTAAATAAATCCGTGTCATACTAAGTATGAAAAAAAAAATGTTATACTAGTACAATTATTGGTAAGGTAATTTGTTAAACAATTTTCCACCCTATCAGCTCCTTCATCATTGTAGTTTTTAATATACACCTAAAGAAATGGTCATCAAAGCCACTTAATATTAAACGAGCTTCTATTGTCAATGGCGCATAATATGGAATGTCATAGAGAACTTAAGTTATACGAAACGAGTCTGGGATTTCAACACTCCATAAATCGCGTATCATCACGGAATAAAACTGTAAATTATTCCCATTCTTATAGTGCGCCCATAAAAGTCCTCCAATTTACAGAATCAACGTCAGATAATAATCAATAAATTTGCCAGGTTACAGGTTATTAACTTTATAACCATTCATCCTATTATATTTACATACTTTACCACGAAGCACGTAGTAACTTCCGTTTTACTAGCGCCGGTTTTTTCGTTTACGACACTTTGCACGCCTGTTGTTCCGTCGATCCTGCGCCTCCAAGGACAACATGCACTTATACATCAACACTTCCTGTGAAGCAAAATTAAAATGTATTAATACGCGTAATTAAAATTAGTTCTTTATCACATTACATTTAATTTCGTATGTATTATAAGCTATTAATAATGTCTAAGAAGTCATAAAGTACTCTATAAACATTTTAAACTTGAATGTTAGCACAAGTCAACTCACTGATAAAAGTTTGTCGTCCAATTCAGGCGGCCGCTCGTATTCTATATGAGGTAGACCTGTCAATGAAAAATGGTTTAAATAGTTTATTTTGTGTAATTATCCATTGATTATCCAAATCAAATAAATATTTTAGAAAATACTATAAATCTGAAATTATACGGCACCAAAAGAATATCACCTCCACAAGCCAGCGCTGACATGA
>DWME01009313.1:0-11011 GCA_018244795.1 Parelbella ahira ahira | reverse complement strand
GTGCTGGCGGCCGACACAGGCGTCGCCAGGGCCGCCTGGCCTGGCGCCAGGCCGGCGGGCGGCGGCCGACCGCCGGGATTCCTTTGTCTCGTTACAATTACAACACAAGTCGCCGCACGGTCGCACCACCCTTCACGGACCTGCTGCATCTCATTACAAGTTATAAGGTGTTGCGTTACGAGCGAGCTCGTGTAAATGTAGACAGTTTAGAGTACCATGTTGTCTCCGAAGAAAATGTTGTGGCGCATAACAGAAAAATGAGTTTCATGGAAAGAATACATTGTCCGTTTTTGCAAGTTGTTAATAAAGCGCGCACACCAGACGCGAGCGACACGTAGATCCGCCCGATTGCCTGTGGAACGGTCGGGTCGTGCTTGTGTGCGTAATGCGTACTGCGCTTATTTGCTGGCTCGTTATAAACGAGTGGAGCGGCTTGCCTGTCTTCGATTCTCAGAAATTGTAACGCCTTCTTGGAACGCAGCAACGCAGTCGTCCACGAATGCCTCTAGTGAGCGCAAAGCGAGGTCGCCATCCGTACTGTACCACTACATATGTATGGATTTTGTTTAGATTAATACCCACACTGACGAAATTGTGGTCTTAACATCTCACTCGCTCGTTTCACGCTTTAGAATACGTTTCGACTAACCGGCACGAAGTAAAATATGACAATACGTATTCTTTTTATATTAACTGATTGCTACAACTTATATATTAAACCGTTTTGATTAAGTTCTATTTTGATTAACTTTTGTTGTGCAGTTGTAAAAGTGGTTACCACCTTTTAGTATGTTGAATAACTAGAAAAACACTCACCATATTCATACAAAAATATTATGTATTTATAATATTATATAATTATATATATATATTTACAACCACTACTGATATATTAAAATTAAATATAAGTAAGGCAGTATATCACTGGGCCGAAATATTTTAACACCTTTATAAAGAAAATGACAATTTAAAAATAGTGTAGCGCACGAAAAATCGGGGATACCCTTGTTCATTAGGCCGTTAGCGCGTGTTGGTGGCTACGTCACGGTGATGTCACGTACAGTCATAGACATAACATAGCGCGGCACATGCGCCGTGGGTGAACTCATCCCCACGCCACCTCGCCGCGTTCACTACTTGTTGACGGTACAACAATTCAAGCTAACGCTTCTAAAACAAACTCTGAATTAAGTACATATATCCCTACGTGTTACGTAAACTGACGTACGCTACGATATATACAGTGTAATGTAACAAAAGAAAACTCCGCTAGCGCTTGAATTGTGATCTATATTATTTAAATCCGTGCGTAACATTTAAAAGACATAAATAAGGACATAATATATTATAGATTAATAATTAAAATATCAACGAAAAATATTATCTTTAGAATTTTATTTGTTGTACAAAATTAACTACGACTATGGGTCGTCTAGCGAAAGTTGAAAAAAGAAAGTTATTACAGTGACTCGCCAGGAACAAGTACATACGATTTAGTATTTTTATCTTATACATATATGTAACCTTAAGAGGATCACTGCATATACTTTATATTGTACTTCTGGGACTGTATTTTTAAATAAAGGACAAACTTCATTTCCCTTTAAGCTTTCCTTGAAGATTTGGGTATATTCACATAAAAAGTTTAATTTCTAGTGTACACTAAAAAAAGCCCTAAATATGTTTTTTTTACCTTGAGTTTTTAACCAATAAAAATATTGAGTTTTAAATAAATAAAGCAGTAACGAGTCCTATCTAAAATAAAATAAAATAAAGTTAATATAATATAAATATTATTTTTCTTATTATAAAACAGTGACGAGTCCTATCAATTTTTATGAAATGTTTTAAAAGTTTTTTCAGTTAACCTTTTTTTATTTACAGGTGAAAAGGTCGCGGATACGATGCCGCTGACACAAGAAAAACGTTTGGACAGTAATTTCTCCAACAACAATGATCACAGCTACCTTCACAAGAAGTTTAAGAAAATGGCATCTACTGTGTCAGTATTTCCTTCAAATATATCCAAGGGCGAGGAAAACAGGCAAAGGGAATCAAATGCTGCTTGTAATACCTCAATCTCGAATGGGAGTATTGCAGCCGCACATCCAGAAATAGAGAAGATAAAAGAGAAATATAACAAACAACCTGCAGTTTCAGAAAGAAATGTACAAATTAATTTTAGTGATGAAAATTCTAGGTTAAGCGATGTAAATAATATTGTTCAAATATCTGGTAAGACCAGTTTTCCTGAAGAATTTCCAAATAAGACTGAAAATCTTGAAAATGATTTTATCAAGGATACTTACAGTGGTGGAACGGGCCGCTATATATGCCCGTACTGTAAGTTACCATGTGCCAAGCCTTCGGTTCTCCAAAAACATATCAGAGCTCATACCAACGAAAGACCTTATCCATGTGTACCTTGCGGGTTTGCTTTTAAAACAAAATCCAACCTATATAAGCATCGAAGGTCCCGAACGCACGCTTTAAGACTACAAGGACCTGATGCATCCACTTCTATTAACGATGACGATTTATCTGGAGGATCAGAAAGTGATACGTCAATACCGCCCACTTCTCTTTCTGATACGGGATCAGATGCTTCAATCGTTCGTCTTGAAAATACACGATCTCGTGAGTTCTCCTCCCCTGAATTAATAAATGACAATAGCGCACCATCGATGAGCATGAATTTTTCTTTGAATGATAACAATAAATCAAAAACAATTTATAAGCCCAAGTTCAGAGCAGCGTTTTATCAAGGCACTGACGAAAAGGATAAGATAAAGAAAACTATTTCACCGAACGCTGACTTTCTTACGGAACATATCTCTAAAATTATATCAGATAATGAGGCCATCGTTGATGTTATAGATACACCTTTGCAAAAGAAATATGGCAAAATTAAACAAATAGCGGAAAGTAAGCAGTTTATATCTGAAAATGATATAAAATCGGAGGTTATACCGTTAAACTTAACAAAAAATAATAATGAGACTGATAACACATTCAGAAAACGATCTCATTCGGAAAGTTTCACTCATTTCGAAGATCAGAAACATCCTTTAAATCCTGAAGGATCAATAATAAAAGATCTTTTACTAAAAAATAAAACGAATGGTTTATCCAATGTGCCAAGTGAATTGTTGGACGGACTTGGAACCCTTTATGTTTGTCCTTTGTGTCAAATTATATTTAGAAGTGCCGACAATTTCGAAATACATAGAATGTATTACTGTAAAGGAAATATAGCTAATAATCCACCATCAATTAACAATCTGCAAAAAGACATAAAAAACACAACGAGACCGGAGAATGTATTTATGAGAAGCAATTCTATTAATGTTAGACTACCCGAAACCCAAGTTAGCATAGCCACGAAACTAAATTCTACTAAATTGCAGTCTTTAAAATCGAAGCCAGATAATCTTGTCATAACAAAAACTGAATGTAATGATGTGATAGCACCTTTACCATCTCCGGGCCCATTATTAGGCAACACTCGTCTTGTGGATACAAGAGGGTCTTCAGATATTAATAGAAAAACGGAAAATTTACGAATAAGAATAAAAGAATCCAGTCCAAAAAGAAGGATGGATAGCACGCCTGGGGTTTATAGTCCAGGTGTTTTAGAGATCTCGGGACCTCGCTCTGCAGATTTATATCCACAACCTAAGATTAGGTGTACCGATACAAATCAAATAACTTTGCGTTCAATTGAGGAAATTTCACAACATGTGAGACACAGTTCAACTTCTCTTCAAATGTTTGGAGGCGAAGTAAAAATTGTCGACCATTCCGGAAGCACCACTACACTACGCATCGAACCGAGCAAAAACCAACTTTCTCCAATTATGGTACAACAAAATCTCTCTCCGTCAAAATTTGCAAACGATTCTGAAGCTAGTAGTGTAGTAGTTAGATCAGGGCTACATTCCGGGGGAACAATTGTTCACAATCCTCCGACACCAAAAGAAATTATAAGTACGCCGCAACCACAGACGCCTAGAATCACTATGTCAACAGCAACAGCTCAAAATATGCTCAATATTCATGATATCACTCATTTTCAATTTCCACCTCTAAGTGCTATTACAGCCTATAATCCTTTAACATTGCCTCCTCTAAGCCCATCTTCCTCTCCGAATGGTGCAACCACAATCTTACATGGAGGCAAATTAATTCCTCATGTACCGGGTATACCAGGACCAAATACGCCAGGTGTTTTTGTTGGAAACCCTAATATATCAACAAAGTCTGTAAACGGCGACGTACACAAAATTTCATTGCAAACACCTAATGATAACAGTCAAGAATCATTAAGAGTTAAAAGTCCTGCGGCGAAGACTTCAGTAGTATCTACTTTTGAAAGATCCCGCAATGTTCTGAGCCCTAATTTAAAACTGTCCCACGTGGAATCTGATAAATTCTGTCAGAACAAAGATAACATTAATACAGATATGCAACACGTGTCGTCGTTGCCTATTATTAAAATAAAGAACGTTGATGATACAACGACGTTTACCACAAACGTAGTTCGGACATCAACTGCTAGGCAAGATGGAGCTGTGAAAAGAAGTAGTGACGGATTCCCCAGAACTCCAGTTTTAAAAGAAAATATCAATTACATTATGAATAAAAAAAGTAAAGAGCACAATAATCATCATCTGCCGTCTAAAAATATTGATATCAAAGCGGAGGTTAACGAAATACGTAATTTTAATTTTGAAAACTTGATAACAAAAGCTGAAATATATAATAACCAGATTCAAAGTTCCTCCGAAGTTCAAAAAAACCTAAACATACATGACAATGAACAAACATCCATTGCGAATGAGAGATCAGAAACATCATATTTTCAGAAAAACTTAACGGTTAATTCTAACACAGACGAGAGAAAACCAAAATTTCTGCGACCGACAACCTTACCGCTCAAACCTGGTACGTTTACGCCGAAGAGGCACCATGGTATCACGCCAAATGCAAATACAATGCCATTGATATCACCAGAGACGCCACGACCGGCTAAAGCGTATGGACAATTATATTTAAACGGAAACGCCTATACATACTTAGGTCTCAAATGCTCAACTAAAGTATTTTACTGTACCATAAACCGGCCGCAACCAACATACGTGCCTAATCAACATTTTCTGTCCATGTACAGTAATTGGCAGGTAACTTATATCTTAAAAAAATGTTATAATATCATACTAAATGGATGATTGTGACATGAATGCATGAATATGTTTACAGTTATTATCAGAGTTGACGCCAGACCCGCTGGGATTGTCAGCATCGTCTGCTATGTCTCTATATGACTCACGTCATCGGCCGCAGAACGTGGCCGTCTCTGTAATCAAACAGGATCTTATATTGACTCATTCATCGCAATGGAATAAAAATGCGAAGGATAAACAGGTACAGATAGTCATAAATTTATCAACGTAACGTACATCTTAGTGTTTTGAATTTAAGAATATCCAAATGTCAAATCACTATGTCGAGTAATTCATATAATAAGCAGATAATATAAACAACAGCCTTTAGATTTGGTATTATGTCCATGTTATGGGGATTTTCAGATGTAACGCATGATAATTATTTTATAAATAAACCACAAAAAAGCATTTAAATGTAAGTTAAAGTGTTAAGAGAAATATGTCAATATAATTTTTTTACTAAATGATTTATGAATTCTTAGTGACAAATAACTTACTTTGTACTATACGGAAAATTTATGGTGTTTTAGGTATCATCACTCGATGCTAAAAAGGCAGAAGACTTGAAAATTAACCCCTATGACAGCACAACAACACCAAAAAAAGAATTGACGGGGGGTTTTGAAAGTAACGAAGAATATACATATGTTCGAGGTCGAGGGAGGGGTCGCTACGTATGTTCCGAGTGTGGAATACGATGCAAAAAGCCTTCTATGTTAAAAAAACATATAAGGACACACACAGATGTTCGACCATATACATGTATACATTGTGCATTTAGGTAATTTGTGCATCAATAAGATTTATAAAAAAGATAATATAAATATAGCAATCAGTAATGAAAAGATTTTTATTAAATTTCAGTTTTAAAACCAAGGGGAACCTAACGAAACACATGAAAAGTAAAGCTCACTACAAGAAGTGTTGTGAGCTGGGTATAAATCCTAACGAAGGCAACGATGGCGAAGGTGTAGAAATCACTCAGTGTTCCGGCGAAACGGATGATGAAACTGAATCAGATGGCGATGAAGGAAATGAGGGAGAAACGGAATCGAGTGGTAAGTTGATTACAATGTATACTTATTCCAATTTAGCGCGTGAGTTATAGCGGCGGCACGGGTCCCAATTCTGACAAGATGTCATGATGATAAAAGAGTTATTAGAAGCAACGTTGTTTGCGATATCATCTAATTAAATAGCTTTCTTAATTTTATTCAATTCACAGACTAAGTATAAAATTACGAACACATTACAAAATAACAATTAATTAGTAGTAGTAAGGATTAATATTACTGATTAGTAAAACAATGCACCTGGTAATCTTCGATCAAAACATGCTGTTCATATTTATTTACAGATACAGAAATTTGCAAGTCACGTTTGCCAGAGCATGAAGCAGCTCACTGCCTACTGTCTTTAGGAGGCAGTCGACCCGCTACATCGGCTACGCCTGGTCTTATTACAAGTGCTAGACCATCAACGTATCCCTATAGTCCAATTATAATGGACAGTGCTCCTTTGGAATTTTCTCCAGAACTATCAGAAATTAGTAGAACAGGAGTTGATTCACGAATAGACATTGATAACGAACCAATGGACCTTAGCAAAAGTGATTTAAGAGTGTCTCCTAATATTCCTGAAATACCAACGGCCAGAGAATCCAGCGTGCTCGCATCACTTGCATCCAACACTGCTAAGCTACCTCAACATCAAAGCCAATGGTCTAATGGTGAACCTATGTTACATACATATTTGACAGAAAGAGCGCTTTTGGATTCGAAAATTAAACAAAGTCAAGTTACGTGCAACTTGAGTAAAATGCGCAAAATCGAACTTCAGAATTCTATGTATCGGGAAGATGACGGTGAAATTGTGGCTGTAACTAAAATTAATTTGACACACGCAAATGACAATTCTAAACATGGGCCTCATTTAAAAGAGGATAACATAAAAGCATGCGAGGATTCACCATCTGTCAAAGCTGCACCTGCAGAACTTAAACGAGCAAGAACACCTAGTTCTGGTTCCGAAAATGCAAAACATGTAGTGTCAGAGTATTTAAAACACGCAAGAATAAATCTTATTAAAACTCGTGATGATTCATCACAAAATCAAATAGACAATTCAAGTGATGACAGTAATGGGGCAAAAACGATCGAAGATAAATCAAAGCTAGATGATCTGAATAATTCAGAGGAGGATTCAATGAAGTTGCCGCCGTTGGATCATGATCCAATTGCTCGTAAAGTGGTGATAGGTGTTGGAGGAGTAGCGTTTAAAGTGACTAATGGAAAGGAATTTGAGAATTCGCAATCCTATTCGCCTGGGCGACTTATGGAAGATGGACGGAGAGTTTGCGATTTTTGTAACAAAACATTCACTAAACCGTCTCAGTTGCGGTTGCATCTCAACATTCATTATATGGAGCGACCATTTAGATGTAGTGTTTGCGCTGTTAGTTTTAGAACACGTGGACATCTACAAAAACATGAGCGGTCTGGTTCACATCATAACAAAGTTTCAATGACCTCCACATTTGGCGCAGCGACGTCTTTCAATCCACGACCATTTCGATGTTCAGATTGTAATATAGCTTTTAGAATACACGGACATCTAGCTAAACATCTAAGAAGTAAAATGCACGTCATGCGACTCGAATGTTTATTTAAATTGCCATTCGGTACATTTACGGAAATAGAGCGGGCGGGTGTAAGTTTAACGGACATTGATACGACAGATTGTGCGAGTTCTTTGGCAAGCTTGCAATCGCTTGCCCGAAAACTGCATGAGAAGGATCCTACTAAACTTGAATATCGCGAGCCTAACGGTTCTGTGGCAGCGATTCCATCTGCAGGCAGAGACTCGTCCGAGGACGAAGATATTGCTATGCCTTCGGAAAAGACATTTGAAAGTGAAAAAGATAGTGAGATAAAAACAATTGAATGTAGTGAAATTCAAGATCCAGAAACACGAGTTAACTATAGTGCCACAGATAATTAGTGCCAAAATTATACTAAGTAGAATGTTTACGTGCAATTTTGTTTTTATTGTTGATTTAAGATTTAATTATTCTTACTGGGGTTTGACTTGAAAAGTGTGAAAACAAAATGATGCGCTTTAATGATATACAATATTTTTATTTCAATGTAATTGTAAAGTGTGTTGTAAATATCTCAAAATTAATTAATGTTGTTATATTTGCTTCCATTATAAGGCTTACGTAATGTTACATAAGTAGCTATAACTAGAAATAATGGAAACTGTTAAATGTTCATAAAGGTGAAGTAAGGAAAAGTTATAATGTCAAATAAGTCTTAAATATTCGTACAGAAACAATTGAGGTCCATATTTTAGGAAAGAAAATGCTTCAAATATCAATGAAACATATTCCAAAATCTTGTAAAGTCATAAGTACCATTACTCTTTTGTATGTATTTTTATAAAATATATACCACAATGTATTTACACTGTGTAACATCTACTTCCAAAATCCTTTATCATAAAAATAATTGGCATATCAACTTCCATAAACGAAATTTAGATAAACATATATAAGATCCTTGAAGAGTCTTCCATATCGAAAATAGTACTTGTGCTAGATATTTGTTTTATACTAGTTGCTCTTCGACTGGGTAAATATTTGACTAGCAACGTCGAGTTAAACTCTGTATACATTCACGAAAAGGGACACATACCGTTGCGTCTCTTAATATTGAAAATAATGAGCCGTTGTTGATGGAACATTTTGACGTGCTTAAAAATGACAAACGCGCGTTTTCTTATTTTTAAGATCCTTGGATACGATACGTACCAATACTATACAGATTTACCCACGGGCTATATTTCCTTGATGTATAAATAATTGCATAATCTTTGTATAAGATATATAAGTAAATAAAACAAGGTTTGTGTACCAAGTTACGCGTATTCTAAATTTGTGTAAAAATAAAATATATTGTGACCCTATTTATATAATATTTGTACCGAAACTTGCAAGGCCAAATTGTATTACTAAGCTTGAAAACATATCAGTTATCTGTGCATTTTTAATACTTACGAAATGCTCTGTGTGATTATTTATTCTCATGTTGTAATTTAATCGTTAAGGGACAGATGTTCCTTTATAAAATATATGTTCAAGTAGTCTCCAAAACCGGCGTCCATGTTTGAGGACAGTGACGAATGTTAAATAAGTACCTATGTCAGGATGGCTACCACAAAAGGGAGCTCGCGTGATGATAAAGTAATGTTAAACTAATTTTATGTAGAGTGCTGATAATGAAATATGTAGGAATGCATGTATTACTTGTTATGTAATATTTTTTTCTAATTATCTTTTATTGTATTAAAATAATTATGTATTCCCATTTTACAATGTATGTATTGTAAATACGAATACAATTTAGTGTTTATATGAATTTTCCACTATTCCAGTAAAAAGTTCAGCAGTAAAATAAACTAGCATTTAGTTCCACTCCACCATGTAGTATCTAAAGACGTTATTTTAGTATAATATTATTTTTATCAGTGATTACTCGTGAATACAAAACCAGGCATATGTTGGCAACACTTCAAAAGTTTTTATTGTACTATATTATTATAAAAGTAATATATCGTCTACATTTTGATCCTATTGTTAGTTAAAAATAATAAGTGTTAGTAACAAATCGATTTTAAGTGTTAGTCAAAAGTCGATGTATTCCTCAAAATCGATACCTAACTACCATATAGAATTGTCTCCATGTAAACCAGTTGGGTACTAAACCGTTAAATAGCGATTTAATTCTTTAATCACCATCAAATAGCGATGCCAGCTAAAATAAATATTGGAACTCTGGTGTATATTCGGACGTTCAGATATTATAAAAGTATCAAGATAAAAGAATCCTCACATATCAAAAATTTACCTTTTACTTAATATTAATAACAGTAAAAGTTTTAATCAATGTCAAATGCAAATGCAATCATGTGTTACTGTAGTAAAACTTTTAAAAAATCAAAAATGTCTTACCCGATGTAATTGGTTGTTGAAAAAAACAAGTGGTGATTTTATTCTTGCTGTATCAAATCATCAAACAATAGAATGTTAAGGGTTTAGAGCAACAGGTTTACATTTTACGATATTCGAATCAATAAAAAATAATTTTCCACTGTTAGACACACTTTATTATCAGTACAAAATCAAATCTGTAGTGGGCACGCGTACGAAGAGTTCGGACATTTCATCGGTATTCAGGATCAGAGTAAGAAGGAATGAGCTCACTCGTGCAGAGATTTTATAAACGCAAGGCTTGTTATTGAAACTGGGACGAAACCATCTAGATATGTAATATGTTCATAATATAGTATAATAAGAACTCCGCTGATCATTGTTATCATTTTATAGAATTAATATTAAATTGATATGCTTGACGAGACCTAAAAGTTGGTAGGGGCGGATAGCCAATCCTTAAACGGTCTGGTTGACTACTGTAATTTTAATTATAGTTATGGAATGTATAAGAGATTATTTTTGATTCTACAATTTTACCAATTTTAATAGTTGAAATTTTCCAACCATAAAAATAATTAAAATTGAAAAATTCATCTCGGTTTATAAATGTGATAAAAACACTTGCAAAATTAAAGATTATCATTTTAATAACGAATCTGATGTACCTGTATTTTTTTTTAAATTACATAATATTTTATGCCGTGACTGCCTCGTTGGTCGAGCGGTTGCAAGCGCGACAGTCGATCGGGAGGTCCTGGGTTCAAATCCCGGGTCGGGTGCTATTGGATTTTTC
>DWME01009312.1:0-11012 GCA_018244795.1 Parelbella ahira ahira | reverse complement strand
CAAAAATATCACCCTAACCTTGCGTTCGCGTCGTTTATTGATATGCATTTTTTCGGTGTGATAATTTTGCGGTTATACAACTTCCGCTCGGTGACTACCTACTACCTACAATACGGGTATCTATATGTAAATTTTAAAACTAAAAATATTATTATTACACTTTGCTTCTGTTTATTATCATCTTTAATCTGCTTATAGCTAAGTGAGTCGGAGACGCGTTAAGGGGCTATCTGTCGAGTATATGGTGATTATTTTTGAACCTTTCCCTTTAGACAGACGCTGCTTGAGTTGACAACCCTAGTATTCTTGTCATATTTCTATACTGTCGCACTCTGGCAAATATTACAATGGCCACCTAGTGAAATAAAGTAGGTACTTAGCTATTTTCTCATCTTTTCAATACGATGCCTTCCCATTCCAGTTGTCCAGTTCTTCGATCTGTCTGACATTTCACCACAAATGGCGGATAGAGGAAGTGAACCACAAATACTTGCATATCGATACTGTAGCATGAGATTATTCAAGAACTGTTTTCCGGGGCAGTGATTGTTTATGAAATGTATGTCGACGACGTCGATGGGTTATGTGTCAATACTTGTCCAGTTCTGACATTGGCCACGTTGTGTCACTTCCTGAAACAGTGTCAGTCGAACGAAATATGTAAGTGGCTGTCTACTACATACGTATAGTATGTACATATGTAAGTAGCGGCCTTCTACATACATATGGTATGCCTATTACATACATTTGGTATTTTCTGATCATTGGCGCACTTATCATTTTTTAGCATAATGTTTGTTTACATTGCATAAAACAAAATGTTTGCAGACTTCATCCAGGTCGTAGTTCCCGGGGTGGGTTGACGCAAGTGTGTGTGGGTGTAAGACGAAAAGCAAATTTGGCAAATCGATATCGGTGCAGGTGCTTTGCTTTATACGTAAGAGCGAATGTTGTTGATACAAATTTGAAATCCTCTACAAGATACCGCAGTCGTATAAAATTTATTTTCTTGTACACGAAAACCTTGGTAGCAAATCTTATTCGAGAAGAGGACTTTAGTTGTGCAACGTTTTTAACGGT
Organism: Parelbella ahira ahira; assembly: GCA_018244795.1. NCBI lineage: Eukaryota > Metazoa > Arthropoda > Insecta > Lepidoptera > Hesperiidae > Parelbella > Parelbella ahira. Next base: position 9,932 of record DWME01009312.1, on the reverse strand, counting down.
CAAAGCATTTCCTACCTTTACGAATGAATTGAATGTATTAAAAGAGATTTTTTGTAGGAACCTTACAAATACTGGAATATGATCTATACTGAAAATGAAATTATGTAAAGTATTAAATTATTTCAAATTTACAATATGTTTTATGGTGAAAATAAAGATAGATCCGTATACAATCTTAGGTAGATATGATTATAGATGGGTACTATTGGTGCCGCTGTCCTCAAAGCAAACTAACTATTATGGCCTTATCATCAATCTATTGACATTCGCCGTTCAGAAATCGAAAATCATGATGGAACGTCATGATTTAAACTTTATCGAAAAAAATCCAAAGATATTTAAATGAACCGGTTTTTATCAGTGTCAAACGCGAAAACCGCTTGATACATGTACGCAATCTATCAACACTCTCAGACGAAGATAATCTGTACAATAATGTCCGGTGGCGATTCATCATCATCATCAGCCCGTTTCAGTCTACCGCTGTCGAAAGCGGTTGTGTAAGATTGCCTGTCTCTGTATCCGCATTTTCCATTATTACATAAACGTACATTTTGCAGTTTTCCCGATTTCTGCTTTGCGGCAGCCCCTTGACCCATTTTTCGCCCTACATGATGAGATAACGATTATGCGCTTCAAGTAGAAGTAGCTGACCTGTCTCTAAAGGAATTTATGAAAGAAAGTAAAATTTCCGCAGTGGAATGAGATATAGCTATACGTAATTGTTATATGTATCTGTAACTCGTTTCTTGTGCGTCTTTAACTCGACCCAATTAGGTTCTGACAATGGATAAAAAATGACCTCCATTGTGCGAAAATTTCGCTCGCACTCCACATTGGTCCGATGCTCGTTCCAGTTTTATTTAGTTGTTCATACTACACTTGTTTGTCTGTACGTATGTACATCCATTTCGAATGGATTCACTCTCGCCGAGTCTCTTTTGTCTAGCGACCGGCGCAAAATCAACTGTAATTTCCGGTCCGAATTCTCCCAACTCGAACGGACGTGTAACTGACGGGTCATTTATCTTGAATTAGAGATTTTTTGCGCTTACGTATAACCAACCGCCCTCCCAACATTCGACCGCGAGAGACTGTCGTTGTATGTGGAACGCTTTGAAATCGGATTCAGCCGAAGTTCCAATTGAATCCAGGGAATGTTGTCAAAAAACGGGCCGATCGCTTTTGCCGACGGATGTCGCGCCGAGATTCTTGCGAAGATCCATGTACATAAGAATCTCGACACGCCGCATTAAATTAGCTTGCAGTATTTATTTAATGACTGATGATGGTTGAGATATGAGACGCATGCATGTTTTTATTTTCTTTTCTTTTTACGGAGATTCTAAAATAAATAAAACAGTCAGTTGTCGTCATTTTTCATACATAAAATTTATAACAGAAATGAATAAGAAGTATTATATTATATAAGAAATTTTAATTAAAATATTCAATTGTAAAATTTTATAACAACCTTCCCTCAGTGGAGCGGGTATTTAACCGCTAGTCTGTTCTTGAAGCCGCGGTTTGTACGACTTTTTTTGTTTGTGCAAATATCAAGCTGCTCGAATTAAATAATAACAAATTGGCGAGTTATTCAAATAGAGATTAACATCCGATTAATCTTAACCAGTCGCGACCGGTGATCGGTCACAAAGATAAAACGCTGTATAAAACGTATTTGCGCGCGGTGTACACTCTGCAATTACAGGGCGGGCCTCGTGAACTGTGCCGGTCATCGGCCCCACAGCCGAATCTACGACTTTCTAATGGGATTTTAGTTTGTTAGCCGGCGCAGGCGCAAGATGACGTGCTCGCGGAATGCAACTAACCGCTTTATCGACGATGTAATTGCCGCAATCCGCGCTAATTAACTTATCTGACAATAAATCGCGCGGATTACTCGCTATCTCGAGACTTTTTCATACCGCTTAGATGCATGTTACATTTGTTATCTACTTGCATATTAAGTCTCAATTCGTTCAAGAAGTCGGTTGCAAGTGCCAGGCTCCCCCTATAGTCTGTGTCTCTGATTCATCGGAATCATTTAACAGTACGTGTGCGATTATGTCTCGTAAAGCTAGAGATCGCAAGGGCAGACGGGCTTTCACCGTCTTGTCCCGCGATTTATACAATGCCATGCGATATTTGTATCTACGTGCTTGAGATACGGTTGCGTTTCGGTTGCATCAAGACGCTTCCTAACTTTCAGCCGTTGTCGCGTACAGAAGATATTGATATACTTTACGATAAAACACCACATATCTATTATTGTATTAATAGACAGTAATAGTTAGTGTAATATATATCACATCAGGTCCTTTAATATAATAATATATATTATTTTTTTTTATTTTAGACAGGCAGTCTATAGCTTTTGCGTCTATATTACAAACATTGCTGACAAATTTTATATAATTTCTTCCAAGCTGCAAAAGCTTTCCTGTTCACTATGTAGTACTATCCAGTATAGCATATAGTATAATCAACTAATAATAATATCACAGAAAATAAGGATTGATCCGTCTTCGATTGTATAAAAGATGTTTTAAATAACCGCCTATTCCGAGACCTCTCGACTTAATCGAGTCCAGTGTTTATAAATAAAGTAATCGCACAAGTAGCGCTCTCCCAATAAGTACAGGCCTGTCAGCATGACGCATGACGTCCTGTAAGACGGCTGCCTCCATATAATTTTTATCTGCCGCCGCCAACGGCTCGCGCATCAGAACATTTTGCATCTGATTACATAGATATACAAAAAGTTGATAATTCATATCTACATAATAATTATTTCTGTATAATACAATTCCATGTAGTGACGTGCTTCCTTTAACAGTTTGTACACATTTATTATTCATACTCGCATGTATATTTCTAGAAGATCATTGTAAAATCCAGTATATCACACCAAAAAAAAATTTAAGAAATTTTGTTTGAGAAATAATTCCGAAGTCGGATTAAAATTATAATTAAAGTCGTGTAAGTGTTACAAGTAAAAGCAATCAGCAATAAGTTCTCTAATCTAATATTAGTTTTATATAAGGTCTTGAGTAATTATGTATTATCGTTAAATAGAGAACATGACACGTGCGTTGCGACCGACTTACATAATGTTTTGTAATGAACGAAGAACACACGCACTTTTCAATGGTGTGTTGATTGTATGGCGTCGAAGAATCGCTTCGTTACGGCCGCTTATATATCATACGGCTCTGACGGCTCCGCGTCCAACTCTTCCGGCGCCTTCGTTGCCGTATCGCTTAGACGTTCGACGTGTAATGTGTTTTATCGCGATGCTTAAAATAGTCTTTATCTCGCCCGAGCTGGGGTCAGCGTGGCGCTGGTCCGGCGTACGCTCGACTCATTAACGACTCCAATTAAAACCCTTCCATTTGTGCGTAGTAATTTTTATTCCCTAATCGATTTCTGTAGGACAGGGCGCGATGGCGCTCATTGGGGGTGGCCCCATGTCCAGGAGTGGACTGAGATGGGTTGAAGATGATGATGATGATGAATCGACTTTTGTCTGTGTTCACTTCTTTCGTAATACCATCTGAATGTATAAAAAACTTACTAATTAGGTCATTTAATATGCGGCAGGTTACGATAAATTGTTTATTGCGCAATTGAGTAGCCCATATTGGTCCAGCGGGTAGTACACCGGACTACTGAGTCGAGGATCTTGGGTTCGCGGTGGGACTGCCAGCCATGATAAATAATTATGTGACGAGCACGAATATTCGTTTTGTGTCTAGGTATAAAATATAAAGAAATATCCATACATAAATATACGTTGTACACGCTACATTATATACACAGGCTGTGGCCACTGTGGGTTCGGATGGCCGTAAGCGGAAATGTGTCGAGATATTAACATTTATATATAAAATGTATATGTGTTTGTGGAATGTATTTTAAAGCCTATTTCGTATTTATTGAACTCTACACATAACGCGTTCTCTGTGTGGTTTCCTATGCTAAAGTTTAGTTTAAAGCTTTAAACGTCAACAGAGGAAACGCTAGTGCTTTAGATTTTATTATTGTCGTAAACGCGTTTGATCGTCGCGTTATTGGAAGCGCGTTTCAGTGGGTGCGGAGAAATGTAATAAATAATCGAGTCGGTGCTCTGGCGTATGAGATGCCCTTAGAGCAGCTGTATTTAACCTGCGTCCCGCCGAGCTTCTGTGGGTGGCTCGTCTGGTGTTACTCTATTTTAAACCATCTGAATTTTGCCATTAACTTATTACCAAATATTTATTATAATTTTTTTCCGGTCCACTACACCTTAACTAACACGTGTTTGTGGCCCCTACGAAATAAAGGTTGAGTGCCACTGCCTCAGAGGCTTATATGATTTAGTGCTGAGCGGACCCACCGCCGGCTTGTTTAGAGTGCGACGATTGAGAACGAGAAATGCACTTATTAATGTTGTATACATCTTATTATGTATATATCAATGTCTTCTATACGGCATATAAAATAATTCTTAGATTAGTACCTATGTGAATAAATTTTTATTTTCCTAACTCGTACTTGAGCAACGTGGCGGACTTTGGTCTTAGTCCTTCCCATTCGGAGAGGAGACCCGTGCCCAAAGTAGAACGATTAAAAGGTGGTTATGATATTAACAAATATTATGACAATCTACTGTAGGTACAGCTTTTCAATAATTATTTTTTAAGCTTTTTCAATGTATTATGTATTTATCGTTCTTTATGAGATTTAATAGAGTTCTTATTACCTTTTTTCCTATATTTTTTTAAATATATTATTTTGACATAAACTTCATTGAGTTATAACGACCGTTAATCGTTACAATTATGTAAGTAAAATGAATGCTTTTGTTTGTACATATGTCAAATAAAAATACATAAATATAATACACTGCTATTGCGCCATCGGCAAAATGAAGTGTTACACTAAACTGTTGTGAGAAAAATAACAAATTGCGACCATTTATCTTGTGAGTTAACGCGTGATGATTAATTTTATAATCAGCGTATAGTGATGAATGGCAACCGAACGTAACGACCGATTCGGGCGATTTGTTGTACATGTACCTTGTAACCTATTATTTCTCTAAGCTCGCCACTTTCTCTTCTAGTGTTTTGACATCGCTTTCGGTGTAATTTTTTCTACATCGCGCCGCAGTGCAAGAGAGTCCGATTGCATAACGCAATTGTCTAATCACGTAGGAAGCGTTTGTTCGAACAATTGTTCACAGCGCGATTAATTCTATCCACGATGGGTACAAGTCCGCTCTCAATCTCGCATTGATGGTCTCTGTGAACCAGTGTTGCCCCCAATCCTGTACATGTCACTTGTTAGAAGTAATTTTTTGATTGACAGAAAGAGAATTATCGGGTTAGGTTGAGTGCGCCAAGTGCGAAATACATATTTATATTCTTAAAGACCCCAAAAAATGTGCTTCTGCTATAATCATTATTCTCTTCACACGTACCAAGATCTCAATTAATTGGAGATCGCATAGGATCTCAAGCTCCAAATATACCCCTACTGGCTCGTTGTCCTCCTTTTATATTATTTTATATAGCTTTGTTCTTTGAGTTTCGCTGTTTGTGTCTCTCCATTTGTTCTGATTTTATTTCAAGTGCTAAGGCACGCCCAAATCTATGTGTATATCTAACTTTAAACTATTTCTGACTATTTTTTATTAGTTACTATCGTTATCGAGATTTTTATCAACTGCTTTCAACGTGTAGAAATATATTCTCAAGAAAATTATAATCCAATGTATCTAAATGTATACAAACATCTCTAATATTATGACCATTGGGACGATATCAGATAATCTTCGAACAAAACATCACAAGCCGGCGTGACGCGTACAAAAATGTTGACTATTTATAGATTCAGTTGTTCGCTTGGTTTCAATACAATCCGTGGAATGTTAACGTGCATATATAACTACGTACTAATTCTCAAAGATACGCAAAAGACTCGGATTACTCATCGTGTCGCGCTGTATTAAGTTGTACGGCGCTATAATGAAACAGCCTTTGCGCTTAGTCATTCAAGTTCCGTACTTAAATAGCTCCTTACTTTACATTCGTGTTTATATTGTCACTTTGTTTGCGTTTATTAAACGCGACGTCAAAATATTTATCTCGCGACTGCGCCTCTAACCACGTTCCTTACAGTAAAGTTGGTATCTCAGCTTGAATTACGTCTTATATGACGTATAATTTCCGAAGCTTTAATTACTTTACTATTAAATGTTCCGTGAGTGGTTTATACACATGATTATATGATATATATGTACCGGCTTAACTCACGTACGTTTTTCGGGATGGCCCGACCAGTTTCGGACCTGTACGAGTTCCTTTATTCAAACGTCGGGAGCTCATGATGATACATACATAATATATAATCAAGCTTTAATTATATTGCGTAAACGGTTGTATTAAAATTTAGAACTTGTTTGAGTCCGTTTTGATGTTAATGAAACATATTTGAGAGTCTACCAATCCTCTCTCGATTAGGGTGATTTAAATCCTTTGTATTTTTATTGGAGGCTCGTGTCCAACTGCCAAACTTTAAAATAATGGCGATGATATTTGAGAGTTATACTTAACAAACATTAGGCCATACCCTCCACCTGAAACTAGGATGATTTAATGTAGTTATATAGAGAAGTACTAGACTTTCGTTTCAAAATGCCGTGAGAAATTCATGATATTTGCCATTATTGTTTAAATTTATAGCCTTAACTAGAATTAAATATCGTTGCCTAATATGTAGGTATATAGTACGTTACATCGAAGTTAACTGCTTCAAGACTGTTTTATTACATCTAAAATATAGACTTACTGCGTTTGCGTATATCAAGAAAATAACTGGTCATAACAAATAATGAATCGTTGCATTTTAAATAATTCCTTTAAGATGTATTATAGCCTTATTTTATCTAAATATAATCCGTTGTGTATATTGTTATTTTGTATTGGATATATCTCTTAATATCTTCCGCTATTCATTTTCCAATTATTATAATACATAAAACTCTATCTAAGCACGCAACATTAAACGGGTTGATGATGATGATCTTTATGATTTAATGTTCTAGTTTGCCCTTCGTTTTTCATCCCTCAAATTTTAATTTCACCTATCTATCGATTGCATCAATTCACGTTATATAATATGTAGCAAGTATTCATTTGTAAATATGTAGGAGAATAGCCATAACATTACTCTTTTACCGCTCAGTTATACGTCAGTGCGAATAAAGCAGAGTTAAGTAGCCGTCGAGTGGTTTTTGTGTTCAACGCTCGCTCTACGTACGCCGCCTGGAAACGGAAAACGTTTAAATTTTTCTTCTTGTTTCTCCTTTTTGTTTTTCATTTCTTAATGCCTTCTGAACTCTACTTTACCTCTCGCTACAAGAGGCGGCTTTTAGATGCGAAAATGTTTAGCGAAGCTGTTTATTTTTGTGTTAAATAATCTAAATATATTTATGTCTATAGACGCTTTATTAATTACGTAATCATTTAGTAAGTCGTAATTCGCTATAGGAATAATGACAAACGTTTATTGATTTTTAAATTATTAACATGACGTGTATATACCTAAGTAGTTAATTAATTATAAAAATGAAAAATATCTCCAAACTCCGTGAGCTTAGTTTTGAGCAGTCGCTGCTTTGAAGGTCATATTATGATAAAGTTTTCCACGATTTAAGTGCAATATAAACGCTAGTGCGATTGAAATGTATAGCTAACAAGAAATCCATTTGCATTATGTGATCAATCTTCAAATTTAATATATGTAAAATGACACAGCAGCAAGAGACACGTGAAGCCTCTCCACATCAGTTACATCTCCTCGAAATACTCAATGACCTTGCGGAGGTCGAACACGTCTATTCGCACCCGGCGAGCGATAAAGCAATTTCTCAATGAATTAGAGCGATTAAAAAAAACACCATTGGCCCGTCGCCAAGCCGCGTCAGTATAAACATTGCGAATTTAAAGAAAATGTCGTTACGTTGCGTTGCGTTTTAAACGCCGGCGATATGTTCCGCCTAAACACCCAATATGTTGCCGGGCCGCGGGCGAAGCTCGTGACGCGATCGCTCCCAAAAGCTCGCCCGAAACTTTGCAAACTAGCTGGTTTTTATTATCTCCTTGTACCTAACATTTATAAGTCTCAATTTTGATCCTCTGTAGTTTAGTTTCGGACAAGAATATTTGATTAGGGTTGAATAACAACCAATTGTTATTAGTGTTTTATCATCACGCCAGGTCCCTTACGGAGTGAGCAAATAGCTCCGATTACCAGATAACTGTTGTTACAGATCGGACGTATGTTTTTAAAAACATATGTAGAATATAATATAATTAAGTTTATTTTTCCTTAGTAGGTTAACCCTATTATACCTTAAGTTATTTGAGATTGCGTCAGTAAAACTCGACTGAACAAGAGGGTTATGCAACGGTTGAATAATTAGAGATTTGTAAACTGCTTCCGGCTCTCCCAGTCATATAAAGCTCTGTGTGGGCATAGATTATAATAGAATAATGTAGCAGTTTCCTCTTTCAAGAACTCCTGAATAGTTAAGAACTGAAGTAGGTAGTATACAATGTTCGCTTTGAAACCGCATTCATTATGTAATCGGTATAAATTTATACATTTTATAATACCTACTTTAAAAACTAAGAATAATAATCATTTTTGCATCACAGATACGTAATGGGAGCCACGGATCACGTTAGCGAGGACCATGATGATGTTGATGGTTAAAATTAAATTAAAAATTTAAACTTCCTTTGATCTCCTTAATTTCTAAATGACCGCAAAGCCGAAACAATGGGAATGTTCGAAACTGTCAGTAAGGGCTATTTTAATAGTTTAAATGTCCACGTCTAAATGCGTCAATTATAAAACGAGATTTTATGTCCATATACCGGTTAAATGAAATGCAAAAGCTATTCGTCTACGTGCAATACGTACGTACGTAGCTTCATGGAATATTTGTTGTATCGATGCGGTTGAACAGAGCACAGCGGGATTGCTTTTTAAGAGGATACGAGCGCGGTTTTATCTTGCATTGCAGTGTTACCCTAGCAATACCTAGAGTAGGAAAACTTTTATCTAATGAGTTAGAGTCTTCTATACAGGGAATTGAAATATACTCATATACGCCATTATCATCATCATTCTTTTATCTTTCCAATACTAAACACTGTCTCGACAATTCTGACGTCTCCCACGCTGGCCAGCAGCAGCTTGCCATAGCACTGGTCTGGAAATATCGAAAGAGACATTTTAGCTTACATACGTCTTTAATGCAAATCGCCCGGCCTTTGTTTCTGATTTTAATATTCGTTTTTTATGACATAGAATTTTTTCAATTTATTTATAAATCTACTCAAGTCGTTAAACTAAATGGCGTATAGCAATGTTATGAGTGCATTAAAATTTACACTGTCCTGAATCATTGCACGAAAACACATAAAACTATGACGATTTTAACAGTCTCACGTGCCAGTTGTACAGGGTGTCGGTGTGATTACAAAATAAAAGGGAAGTTGTATTTAACGGGTGCGGCAACATTTTCTAAATTTTCACATCTCGGTACGCTCGCTTCAGTCTTAAGCTTTATTTGTTTTTTCTGAGCGTCTTTTTGTGAAATACGATATCAATGATGTTAAAAGAATATATATATGTATGTAGACACATGTATCCGGATGTGCAATCGTATAGGTTCCAAACTAGTCGGACCATCGCGACAATCACGCCGGTATATCTATAATCATATGAATAAACACTCACGAAACATTTAATAGTGAAATATACAAAATTTTTTTTTAGTAAGCAGTGGTAGCCTAGAGTAAGCAGTGGTAGCCTAGTGGTTAAGAATTCAGCCTCTCATTCCGAGGGTCCTGGGTTCAAATCCATGGCGCGCACCT
>DWME01009311.1:0-11012 GCA_018244795.1 Parelbella ahira ahira | reverse complement strand
AATTTTTGCTGAAACTTTTTTCTCAGATTAGAGTACAGTAATTCTAAAAGAACAATGGTTGATCTTATTGTAGGTAGATTAAATTTTGAAAGAATAGCCAATGAGTAGGCTTCAGTCAGGAGTGGACAGTTTCCGCCCATGGCATCTGCAACTTACCTTAGACCGGAATAGGAATGGCAGTGTCAATTAGTTTAATTAGTATTAATTGTTAACAAGAGTATTATTTACAACTAACTAATTACAGGTGTACAGTAGTAAGATTGTTAGCAATATTAGTCCAGTTAATAAATACACCTTAGTATCAGTACAGTTCATAAATGTATAATATGTCCTATGAGATGCTGGGCATAAACATGGGCATAGGCTGGTGTTAGCCCTGGGCACTGATGTGCTCCTTTCTAGTACACACATGGTCATAACAACACATACATACTTCACTGTGGAAATGGGGTATATTATGATAAAATTACCACGCCACCCAGTACTTCTTTTCGGAGGTACGTATAATAAGTAAAAAATATAATCTTACGTAACATGTAGTAGTGTAGTACAGTTCCACGTTTCACCAGTTACGTTTAAGTCCCATGGAAAAGGTGGAGAGCCTATTGCCATACACCAGGCTCAGATCCAGACTCCGAGTCACTACTAGAAATTCTAAATTAGATAAATCCATTAGGATCCTACCCAGGATATGAACCCAGAACCTCCCAATCGCAGTCGCGCTTGCAACCACTCAACCAACGAGACAGTCAAATATGATCTTGTATAACTTTTTTTGTATTAACCTCATGCTCTCATAAAATACTTTCAACAATTTTTTTAATCAAGGCAAGAACTAGAAAAGTCTACAGCTATTTTTTATGTTTCGTCTAAAGTGAGTTTGTATTTAGAAAAATGTTCGCTATACCGGTCTGCGGTGCCAAACTGTCGAGACATCGATTCGCGACCGAGAGGTAACTTGATGAATTTAGATGGTACTGTCGAAAAAAAAGTGATATTGTGGATGATTTCAAAAACATATTAAATAAATATTTTTTTAATATTCTTTCATTCCGTTATATTTCATTGTATTACAAATGATAACAATCGACATAGTTCAGATATTATTTAACACTTAAGCAACACGCGCATATCTAATAAGCTTGAAAGCTCTTGTTTTCATTGAAGCGTCTGGAAGCTTACGGCCTTCAAGGTGATAGCGGGTCACATTCCGGCATGCCGAGAGAGATGACAACATCACCTCGTTCGCTCTCACTTGAATGGCGACCAGTATAATGTTGCCATGCGTCGCGACGTTCTGCTAGAATGGTAAATTTATTTTGCCACTTAAAATGTGATATTATCCTCTAGATTTAAAAAAATCATTATTTATTGTTAAACTTATATATTATACATAAATTTACGGTGAAGAAACATACCGAGACTCAAATATTCCTACAGACCTAAAATATACATACCACAGAAAATCTATAAATGCTACTCTAGCATTTTATTTACGATTGCATTAAGTTTTTATTCACGTATTAGTTGTACTTAAAAAGGCTACATCACAGATTATTTAATCGCATAATTAATAGAGCATGAATTAGAACTACGAAAATCAACAAAAAAATATACTGTTACAGCTTATATCAAACATACATATTCAGACTGTATATTAAAATAAACTAAATGTTGTCATAATTATTTAAGGATACATATCCTTATCATATAAATCCTCAATTACAATTTTAAGAAAACTTAAATAATCTGTAAAACTGTCATTTTGTTCTTATAAATAAAATGAAAAGCATTAGATTTTAATATAGTACCTTAAAATATTTTCAGTACATAGAATTAAAATACGAATACACAAGTTGACCATTTAAAATATAAATCATGTTAATATTGGGGTGCCATAAAAACGGAAATCAAACGTAAAACATCAATTGAATATACCAGACCGACAGGCTGACCAATGCTCTATACATGTCATCAAATAATTTAGTACCGTCCAGACGATTTAGTAGAAAATATTCTACTAAAAGACACACATTGCATCAGTTTAAAACAACCTGGTAACATCGGAAGCTGCCAGTCAGTCCGATCGAGGCTGCGCTGCGCTTGCGCATGCTCAAATTCCGGTCCAAGTGTAGCTTTGTAAAGTTAAAACACATTCTGAATGTGTGTTCCAATGAAAAAACATTAACTGTACCTCGGAAATAGTGTAATAATAAAGTGTTCTGCTGTGTTCTTAGTGCTTGAAAAGCCATGTGATTGATTATGACGATACATACACTTGTCTCTATGTAAAGTGTCTACAATTGATATTTTTTGTTTGTCCGTGTGTAACAACCGTGATCCAAACCAAGAAATGGGTTTATAATTGGCCTAAATCAAAGACTGGGATGGTAAGTTATACTTTAAAGAATCACTACATGTAATACTTTCATGTGTGTGTGAGTAAGCAGAGGTGCGCGTACTTAAATAGTATAGAGCTAAGCTAACGTTACATTTTCATGTTACTTTTATATATTACGTAGCTTACAGATATCTTTTTTATATATATTATGTTCCCACGTGCAAGACATATAAAAAGAACGAGTACATCGTAGAGATTGATGTAAATATGATCTGTGAATTAGTGGAGTAGAAAGTTGTTTGGCGTGTAATAAATAATACATCTCCAGTTCCTCTAATAAACGTTACTTCAACTATCGTGAACCAAAATTTGAGAGCAGAATTGTTAAGATAATCACGGTAAATCTATTGGATATGTTAACGTACGAGCGAAATCCAACATGTTGTTTGTTGAGTAAAAGACATCAACGGGTTCATAGCATTTGTATGTGTGTAAGGCATGTTGATATTCGATTATAAACTTAAATATGTGTTGATTTATGTACATTTATTGTTAGTGTTAATGACAAAAGTACGATTTAATAAATTTTGTTTAAAATTCCAAATGATTGCTACTTAACAATAAATTTAGAAAAATATAAAGGTCATTTAAACCAAATTTGTTTAATAAACAATTTGTAACTTCATTTAACTAGATATAATAACTCAAAATGTATGTTTCTTGTTCTTAATCATTAACATTGTTCGGTAGCCGGTAGGCTATAGCATATTATGGTAGGCTGTGGACCTAATCCATATTATTCTTGTGTCCAATAGGAGACCAGTAAATAAAGCCTTTGAGGTATATTATTGTAAGTATATTTTTGTTCATTTTTTGTGGTAATATAGCGGTAAACATAGACCGAAAACGCTGTAATTAGATCAGTCATTTGTCGACGTTATCATAATCATTAATTAGGTATCAACTAATTAAAAATTGAATTAGATATAAAAACTATCGAATAAAGTAGAGTTGTTGGTCTAAACACTATAAATATACTCTCGTATTAGGCAATACGCATTAAATATCGTTGTTTGACGTTTACATGGTCATGAATTACGTTAAGTACCATCTCATCTGGTGTAACAGGTAGCGGGTGGTAGGCTCGTGTTTTTATTGGGCTCGCAATGAGCTCGTCACTCGAAAGGCGCGGCTGGCCCGCGGCGGCGTAGCGTGCGCCCGTTTAGCGAAACCTCCTCGAGCTCTACATCCGCCAATATTAACCCATGTTTAAAACCGTTGGCTTGATAATAAAAATATGCACCCTGTACAGAGTTTAAAAAAAACATTATTATTACATCAAAGTATTAAATACTTTGATTTCTTAGTAGACATTTTGAAAGCAGATCGGAGACTATATTTGTGCGCGGTGTCCACACACGCAATGGTCATGCAATAGGCTCATCGCCTATTTGATGGTGGGACGTAAGCCTCAGTTAAGGAACGTGGGAGTGTAGTACACTCCTCTTTAGGCCATTCAAGGATTACAGACGCGATGTTACATTCTTGTCATTATCATTAATATATCATCCCATCAAATCTGTGACGGGTTAGGTAGAAAACACCGCGAGATAAAATATTTCTATCCTTACAGAACTGACATGCTATTTCTCCAGTCATCACTTTGTTTATATATGTATATATCTCAATAATCGACCCATTTGTCATTCCACTGTTGGAATATGAGTTTTCTCTCATATTGAGAGGGTTAAGGCCATAGTCTGTCACGCTGGACATATATATCTCAATAAGATTATATTATTTCAAATAGTGAAGTGGGCAGCGTGGCACAATATAACCTTAAACCATCTTAATCTAAAAAGTAACCCGTGTCGATAAAAAGGTTAATGATGGAGTAGTGCTTTAAGTAATTATTGAAAGTACCAATAAAATTATTTTTACAGTTCTAGATCACAAAGTACTTCAATAAAAAAGGAACAGGCCTTAAGGTAATGGATTTATATTGATTTCCCTTAATAGTGATATAAAAGTCTCCAGATTAATAAAATATAAACTCTACAACACCACTTCGTGTTAGTCATCGTAGTTTTTTATATTCTACAAGTATTGTTTTAAATCATCAATCATAATACTTAAATTCTAAATTTTTTTTCGTTATAGGTAATTACTAGTGTTGAAAGTGAAAATCTTTGCTTTACATTCGGCTAGATCTAATAGTAATCATACAGCCGTAGGTTACATATTACCTAGTATCCTTCATCAATATCACTACAAGATCAGTCTTATTTAATTAGACGCTACATTGAATATTACGTATATAAAGTATACATATAAATAGCATTCACTTTTATCTATATGAAATTGATGTAAAAACTCTACAAAAATCTTCTTATAAAGCATTTAGTTTCATTATAAAGATATTATTACTGTATACACACACATACATATATATATGACTATACCACAACCTTATTTTAACTATATTTACAACTATATTTACAACCTTATAAACATGCTTGTGTAATAAACTCTTGAAGTTTTTTCCCAGGAATATGAGGGAATGATTTATTATCAATCGATGTGTTTACCACGTGCAAATTATGGTAGAGCGTATACCAATTAGACAAGTAAAAAGATATTTCGCCTCTACACGACATTGAGCTTTGAGGAATGTTATAATTGCCCGGCGTACGCCACTGGCCCCGAGCCAACACAAATTATACTTACATACAAAATAAATAGTTAATAAATTCTATAGACGCTGTTGAATACAATACTTGATTTCATTCTGTTTACGTCAGATGTTGCTTATAGACGAAGTCTTTCTACATGTTTTTACTTAATTGATCAATGTTTTTTATTGTTATATCATGATAGGGTTGACTGGAAGAGAATGCCATTAAGCATTAAGTACGACCTTGTATCCCTTAGCATAAGGAATTACAAAAAGAATAAATAAATAAATAAGATAAGCAGAGAACGCCGAGAACATATATCTCTAAATTTAATTTAAAGTTATGTTTCCTCTTAATTTCCTATTTCTAACTATAAGTATTTATCAATTGACAAAATCAAAGACTGATGTTAACAGCGTTAAGGTTATATATTTAGTATTACGGTTACACATTACTTAATATATTGATGTATTCTATGGTGCTTATCCCTTGCCTGTTGTGCAACAATGCGGCTTTCAAATAATGTGGAATGACAGCCGGCTTATGGAGGATTTCTTTGTTTTGTTTTATATGTAATATACATTAATGTATATAAAACGAAAAATCAGTTACGTTGACTAACAAGCCCTTTGTTACTAAATGACAAAAAATCAATAGTAATTTAACTATTCATCTAGCCTGATATAACCTTCAGATAATTTTATGTAGAGTGCATAGAGTCCTTGACACGAAGTTGTTCGACATAAATTTACCTCAAGCTAAAAAATTCTACAGTACCTACAATAGTACGTACTAATTTCATTTGATTGAAGCTACGCACGCCAGTTCACGTGCCAGTAATGATGTTACGCGGGTACGCGGTTAGAATTTGAATTTCGAAGCCATCTGGCTACCGGTTAAATGGAATAGCTTCAGGCGAACGAGCCCTCCTAATTTTTAAATTATAGCCACCCGGCAAACATGTGACGAAATTCTGCTGGGAGACGGCAAAGATAAATAAAAAAATGCAATAAAAATCGTGTAAAATTAATCGTTAATATCTGAATGGTCAGGATAATTTATTATTACTCTTATAAGTGCAAAAAAAACCTGTAATCCCTGATAGGTAGGCAGAGTAGTGTAGTACAATCCCACGACTCACAAGTTATTTTACATGTGCCATTATAAAACAGGGGTATAAGTTTATATCCATACCGGACACAAATTTACACTCTCAGCTATACTAGGAATTTCAATGTAGAAAAACCCAACACAACCCGATTCTGGTATCGAACCCAATACTATTATCAGTATTTAGATATATTACAATTTAACTTTTAAACTATGTCCGGTTTAACTCACGTATGCTATTTCATAATTCTGAAGTTTTGAAACTAGCTGAACTAACTAGTTTTGAAACTAGTCCCTTTAGATCTCGAAAAAACATAAATGAATTACATCGATAGATTATTAAATCCTGAATATAATATTTAAATATATGCAAAATCCTGAAGCTATTCGACGAAGTGGGTCGCCATGGAATACTATGTAATGTATTATTCATTACACACTAATCCAGCGCAGTTTGCCTTGACACTATTTTAATGTTTAACGAGCAACTTTGCTAGTTATGTTTGCAATGACATAACAAATACAATACCTTAACTTATATATAAGAGTAACCTTGATGGATTGGATGCTAATTGAATTATTAGAGTATATAGTTTTGTTAAGCATACGAGTCGCAAGTGGTCGCTGCCGCCTAGAGACATCTGCAGCTACCTCGAATACGGCTGTAGAAATAGGCTCGTAGTGTCACTTAATCCAAATATGTAGTGTAAATTATTACTTAGATTATTAGGCGGTTCTATCTCGTAATTTAAGCAATTGATAGCAAAGCCTATTTTTGTTTAGTTAATGGATAGCAGCAAACTATTATAACCTCATATACGAGTGCTCTATACTGGAACCATTAATAGCGTCTTTTTATTCTCAAAGTGTGGGCAGCTTTGTACGAAGCTTTGTCACTTGATGCTCTCTGTCCATACCGTAAGGGCCCGAATGTGTAGATAAAAAGTGTAATAATATATACATTTGTATATTTGATAATATCACATATAATATTACATTACATTTAGTCCGTCGTACGTGTATTAATACAGCTTGTTTCTCACGTGTATTGTGCGGAGGCACTTATCTCTCTCGCTGATTTGTTTTCTTTTGTGCGCCGCCCGATTCATACGATCCGAGGCCATTTCTATTCAGTCTTCTGTTGGAGCCGTGAAATTAGTTACAAACTTAGTGCATTATGTCAGCCATTATGATATATGTTACTGTAATTTAGTACGTAGGCTTTAAGCTTCCGCGAGTGGCTACAAAATGTTGGAATAAGTAATATTAACAAACACACAAAGAGTCGTAACAATCGTAATAACTGCTTAGTTTTAATATTTCAAAGTGCTGCCTACGCGCGAGCCGTAAAAGGAATTTACAGCCGTAAGTCATTACTATCAACAGGAAGCGCGAAAAGCTCCAACAACAAACTAACGATTGAATATTGTAATCAATGATCGTGAATTCTTATGCAAATTGTGATAAGTCTTTCAATAATACAACAAGACTGGAACAGGGCACGAGGGAGCCAACACTAATTTGTTGCCGTTTTAGGTAAGCGCTCCACTCAGCTCAATCTCTCGTGATAAATGTGGAAGGCGGGCTTAGAAAGGATTCGCGGGAAACTTCGTTAGCGCGATGTAGAGCTCATTAGTTCGCAAGATGGCCGCTGGTTATCTCCTCGTTTACCGCACAATCCTTAGTCGCTAGCGGGCATTATACTTGCTAATAATATTATACAACTTCTCATCTTTGTTCGTAATTATTTTGAGTAAATTGAATTCACAATGAACCCCGCGAGCTGCGAGTTTCGACCGAAGTTAAAGCATTGATCATTTGAACCTTCCAGAATGTCTTCATACGTGAACTTTGCGACCATTCACAGCTTCTAAGCGTGTGCTTAAAATAAATAAGTTGAATATTAAACTGGCATGGCGTTTAAGTGCGTGGATGTATTGAAAGGACGTTTACGAGCCAGCTTTATAGCTGTTGTTGTAATCGTAATAATAATATTACCGCGGCGTAACCACAGCCTTCAGATCTCACTCTATTCACATTGAATTAGAAAGATATGGTGGTTTCTTAAACATGCTTTTGTTATTTATTTTATATATGTCATTTAAAGAGAACACCGACAAACTATAACATATAAATAAATATATTGGGTCGTTTACAAGCACGGCCAGCTGATTGTTAACTAGGCAAATCCGATGCTGTGGTAACCAAATCAGATAATTAAAGATGTATTCATACTTACAGAGATATATGTTTACATCTACATGCAGAGTCTACGTACCGAAAACTTCAGGCTGTATGGCTTGTTAATACTTCATCTGAAATTTACAGTCCCTAGTAATTGACACTCAGTATAAACTGACTGGTTGCCATTATACGAGTACGTACTTTATACTCGTACAAGAACCGATAATGTCAATCGCCCGCTACAGTAACTCGTCTACGTTCAACCATAATCAGGAAGAATATTAATTAATGCTAAATTTACTTATACTAATTTATATTAACCGGGATATCGGGGATGCTAATGAACATTAACTAATATTCTTATCAACAATTTATATAACATATTATGCTTGGAAGTCTTACTTAATTAACCGCCACTAATAGTCCTATTGCTATCGTCCTCTTCAAGGTTTGTTGCGAATATTTAAATAGCACAGATCTACTCGAGGCCGTTGTCTCTTTCTTTGCTTCTTTCTTCCTGTAATAAAGAAATTGTAATAAACTATAATACAAAATATTTTTATTTTGTGACTTTGTTATATATATATATTTATATATATCTATATTTATATACATACACAGTTATAGCTAGTATTTATATGATGGGCTTGCGTTTGGTCGAGATTCAGGCTGATGGAGAGCGTAGCCATTCTAAGAAGTAGCAGGATTGCTACATCGAGAAAATGCCTAGCCACCGTTACTCTGAAGAGTTCGAAGATATAATGACGTGTCCGGAAACAAAGCCATCAGCATAGTGTTCCGCTCCTCGGCCGTCTAGATAAGAACCGTGGAGAGTGCCATCTGTTCGTTTATTACTTTTATCCTAAAATAAATAAAGATTAATCTTTATCAAATATGTGTGTAAAGTAATAGGTTCATACCCGATTCCTTAATTACCCTTATATTGATTGACGTCTGCGTATAGTAAACTCCTCTGCCAACCTCTTTAGAGAAATACGTTTTTAATCGTTATTAAACTGTATTTAATTTGTGATGTTTTTGAAATGTTTCTTTTGAAACTGCTGAAGTGTGAGGGGTGTAGTTGGAACTATTCCGCTGAGGCGCACGTGTAATGGCGCTCCTTGCGGAAACCGTTGAGTCAGGTGCCAATAACTTACAGTGCGGCCGTTCTAACTTTACAATCTGTTCCGTTTTATCGTAGCTATTCCAGATAACAAATAGACACTGGAAATCTCATCGTAGACTTACAAGACTAGAATTTCAATACATTTGTTACAATTACCTTTGATAACGTTATTTGAAAAGTTTTCTGTTCCTAGTCTGTCAAGCTGCACTTGGCCAACGAAGTAAAATATGGCTATAACCCTTCTCATTACGTAAATGTAAATGTACTTCATATTCTTTTAAATTTTAGTATAACTTTCAACAAAGCAAGCTTTCAAGCTTATTTCAATATGATATGTCCAGCAAAGAAAGGAATTCTGAAAGAGACACGCGGCACGTGCAGTCGGAATAGCTCCGGTAAGTGGCGCGTGTCATCGTTCCTGTAACCGTTCCTGACATCGAACTGTTGAGTCAGATGCCAATCATTGACACAGCGGACCTTCTTACTTTACCATCTGTTCCGTTCTTACACTATCAGTCATACACAAGAATAATTAAATTATTAATTTTATTCAATTTATAAAATACCTATATTATTAATAATAGCAAAAAAATATATTTTTTTTATTGATTGTGCACAATGTGAAATACTCTATAATAAGTAGATTTGCCTAACCGTTGATTCGAATTACATATAATAAACTGTGATTACTTATACCAATAGGTATATGGATAAAGCAAAATCATTTTATACACTTATAACATATACATAATTATGTTTTTTTACTTTTACAGGAAAAGGCTTATCAGGGGTATAACGATAAATTAGCACTCAGCGATGATATAATGGGAATTAATAATAAAATATTAAACGTCGACCTCCGCGATCTGCTACAATAATGTCGAACAGAACGCACATTATTTTGATAAC
The DNA here is from genome assembly GCA_018244795.1 of Parelbella ahira ahira. NCBI lineage: Eukaryota > Metazoa > Arthropoda > Insecta > Lepidoptera > Hesperiidae > Parelbella > Parelbella ahira. Next base: position 667 of record DWME01009311.1, on the reverse strand, counting down.
ATAAAAGACGTTATGACCAGAAAATTTATTATCGTTAATGCTCATTGAGAATACATTAACTTTGTTTAAAAAGGTTTTAACCATAAATATCCTTTTTTACTGCTATCTCCCTCAGCTGATCTTCTGATGTTCTCCTTCAACTGATATTTGTGAACGTTTTTACGACTGTTTGTTAATTTCTCAGCAATTATTTTTAATACCATTGTAAGAAACGTAATAAAATCCATTCGATTTATTTTAATTCGAGCGGCCTCTTTGACTGCTATTTTAAAATTTGAGAAGAAACATTACACATGTACTTATTACCTTACTATAATATTCAGGGCTAATGCGTACCGTGAAACAGAAATTGAAGAAATAAAAATTCTGCACAAATTCCCGCCAAGTTCAATCGTCTCAGTAAATATCGCGCAGAAGCTATTAAAACTTGACAAGTAAAAGAAAATAAATGATAATATTATTCACATACAAATACGATTCGTTATCACGACCATGACAATCAACACAATACCGTCATATCTAACCATCTTCCATATCCATACAGCATATATATTGTTATTATATCACAATCTTAATCAATCAAGCAGTGGTAGCCTAGTGGTTAAGAATTCAGCCTCTCACTCCGGAGGTGCTGGGTTCAAATCCATGGCGCGCACCTCTTTATAAA
>DWME01009310.1:0-11012 GCA_018244795.1 Parelbella ahira ahira | reverse complement strand
ATTACGCTCGAAGCGTCGTTAATTAAATAAAATGAATAAATCAACACGAACGTATTTGTCACCGTTGGATAAACATTTCATCTCTATTCAAAATGAAAATAAGATTAAAGTTTTATATCTTCAAACATTGCTTGGTAAATTTACTTATCTCAATTCTCTAAACGGTTCGTGTCTAAACATGAACGAATCAGTTTTATTCAGTGCTGACGAAATTGGTTAATTTAGTACAATATATAATAAATACTACAATACTAGTACAATATAAATAATACTAGTACAATATAAATAATATAGGTACAAAAATACGTTAATTATAAATATAATTTGCCACTACGTTTCTCGTCACTCTTACTCAAATATAATCCTTTAATTCACTGCCGTAGTTAATACCTCTTTAAGTAGAAAACAAGCAAATTTTAACAATACGGTACTTATAAAAAAGTCCATAACAAATTTAGTGGAGCCGACCATGGCCCGGCGGTACGCACGTACCCGGTAAGTATGTAGCTATATTATTAAAGCGACGGACCGAAATCGATGTGAAAAACAGATGGAGATAGCTTTAATCGAGGTCAAATTTATTTGATAAGTTCTCCACCAGTCAAGGACGTACTATTGACGTATAAAATATAAAAGCCGGGTGGGCGGAACACACGATGACTTTTTTACATAATAATATTTTACAAGTGAAACATTCGTAGGGGGAATGTTCAGAAAAATATTACGTACCCATTCTAAGGTAGGCTAGACCTTGTTATTTTTTGTTGAACAACACGAAATTGTCGTCGCCGTCGCCGGAACAATATGCCATATTAGTCTATATGATGTAAGAATTGTAAGTTTTTTTTTTTTCACTTTATCTTTTTGTATAACGGAATTGTTAAGTTCCTTTTGACTACTTTGACAAAAAATATAGAACAATGATTTATTGTATAACAATAATAATAAATATTAAAATCGTTTGTAAAAAATATGGTAAGCAAATAAATAGTTGTCAATAAAATAAAACCTACCTACAGCAACTATTATGTATGAACACTATGAACAAGGCTTCGTTGTCCATAATTAGCATTACCACTTGAAATTATTCAAATATACCGTAAAATAATATTCTCAATGTAAGTACTTTCCGTTGGCAATCAGGATCAGAATAACGAATAAATTCAAAAAACGTAACTTGCGATTATTTCCAATGCAATTTAATCGTATTCGATCAAATCTATATGAGCATTCTTCATTTCCCCGAACAGCGCTCTATCAATATGTCATCAACAAACGATAAAAGACATTGATTAAAAAGCTAGATGACTACACTATCACAAGCGGCATCTGGTTATGATGTTATAAAATGTGTATAATTATTCTGAGATAAGACAAAGTATGTTCAAAAGAGCTTCATTTGTGATCAACCGCGCCAACGATTACAATTAACTATGAATTCTAAATAAGCAACCAAGAATACTATCCAGGTGTGCCTACTCGGGGGCTCGTCGTTTTTTCTTCACGCCTCTATTTTCCGACGGGGTGGACAGAGAAGTATAGTACTTTCCCACGATCCATCTGTTGAACTCTACGTCTCACCATGAAATAGGTGGAGAGCCGATCAGGAAGAAATTGGATAAATATAAATAACCCAAGTAAAAAATGCACATTACTATATCGCCTTATAAATTGTCACTCGATCCATAAATTGATACGATATTTTGGCGCAATAACGAAATGGTTGTTCCGCATGGCGCACGGCTCACAGCTGTCATCTCTTCGCCGCCATCGATATTTTACTTTCTCGAACGGAGACCGGTCAAACCGCTGGTGTCTTGAGAGGGTTGGAACACATCCAAGCAGGTCGAAAGTTACTCATGTCTTTGTAGAGACACAGGATGGGCACCGAACAACGAAATAAAGATACCGCAATATATGTACGTATGTACCTATATAGATTCGTTAGCTAAAGTGTACCCGTTTATCACTCGACCTAGTATTTCGGTAGATGTTGCTTTCGCGGTCGCGTTGTTTATATGTACCTAGATTGCAAACGATTTGTTATATAAGTAGTAATAACGCACGCATTGTGTTTTTATCGGAGAACCACATAAGACTAAGTTTCTATTAATGCGTTTAATATACAAGACAGGGCGCGATGGCGCTCATTGGGGGAGGCCTATGTCCAGCAGTGGATTGAGATAGGCTGATGATGTGATGTGTGATGTGTTCAATATACGATAATTATGTACAGGTAACTTTCCTATAACACGGCATCCTATAACGCGGTTTCGCTGAAACACAAAAAGAAAACTGCAAAAACCTTTGTGCTCAGACTAAATAAGATAGAAAAATATTAACTCCATAAAAACTCGAATGATAAATATGTTTTATGACGCTAAAATAATGGGTCTCTCTCTGGGTCTCATACAACACAAAACACTGCATTTTCTAGGAAACTAACAATCGTGTTATAGGAGAGTTACCTGTACTTATAAATTCATCGGTTCCTTATATGTACTGTTCTTAAAGCGAGCAATTTTAAATTTCAAAAGAAAAATAGTAATGGGGCGAGACGTACGAATATACACACAAAAAGGAAAAAAGTAACCTTATTACAAAGCGCCAGACTTTTACATGACGTATAGTAGGTACAAGGTGAATCCGTAAAGGAGTGCTAAGAAGTTAAAAGATCTGACTTAAATACACAATGAACCGACTAACACCTGTTGTGATGTCTATAGGCACTCTGCGCTGGCATGTCGCTAGCTCCACGCCGTAGTGGCACGATGCATTATGCATTATCTATGGAACACTGGATGGATTTACAAAGCGCTCTCACCAAACGTAGACGTAAGCAACGACGCACTTGTAACTTCACGCCCGTAATCCACGAAGGGGTAGCCAGAGTAGCGTAGTACACTCCCACGTTTCACTAGTTACGTTTAAGTCCCATGGAATAGGTGGTGAGCCTATTGCCTTATATTGGGCACCATTCCAGGCTCTGAGTCACTATTAATAATTTTAAATTATAAAAATCCAATAGTATCCGACACGATAACCCAGATTTGAACCCAGGACCTCCCGATGGGCAGTCGCGCTTGACCGCTCGACCAACGAGGCAGTCCATACAATAAAAAAATTTAAACAAACCATATGTAAGTCGTACGACTGCCTCGCGTTGGGTGTACCACACTCCTTTGCATATCCCTTCGGGAATTACTGGCGTGATGTTACGTTTTGTTACGTTATCGTATGGCGGTCGATCGACTTGAATTTATGTAAGATCAATTTATGCTCAAAATCGAGCTAATCTATCGAGCTGAAGATCAAGCTCAGTGGCGTGCAATGGGAGAGGCCTATGTCCAGCAGTGGACGGGAGTAGGCTGATGATAATGATATAGTAAATACGTGTAATTTATAAATACACTTGACATAGACAAAAGAAGTTTACACAACGGGTTAATTTTCCAAATAAAACTTTGTACATATTCACGTACGTACGTAGGGACGTATTTTTACGTTTCATTCAATTTAAAATAATCGAAAGTTGAGAAAAACGTAACATAATTTTTCTTAATTTTCGTCATCGTTTTTCAAATTTGAGGGTTAGTATAATTCACGATTACATCATCAGTACCTCAAACAAAGTTTTGGATTTGCACGAGAAAAGATTTTATTAATTATTATCACATACGTAATATATGCGTGTATTCGTAATTCAGCGCTCGTCACAGACGCATGGACGACACCCGTCTGTTCGTTTAGTGTCGTACAGAACGTACGCTGCATTACTGTGCATTACTCATAGATACCAGGCGCATTAAACCCGCTGCAATGTCTTTATATTATTTTATTACCAAACGAATCCGCATATCACAACATTATTTTTCAAAGCAAAAAAATGATAATATAAATATCATCGAAAAATAAATAGAATTGTATCACAAGTGTCATGATAATCTTCATCGTTATCATGTACGCGTCATTTCGTATCCTTCATACGTGTATCATACAAAAATACCCACAACAACAATAGGTATTACACAAAGCCGCCGAATAACCTTGAGTCACTTTATTAATTACAATTTACTGTTTCCAAGTGAACATCGGCGAGCTCGTTTCGCATTCAGAACGAGTTTAAGGATGTACACGTATAAACGCTATATATAATTCCCGGCATGTAATAGCGCTTTAGCAGATCCAGCTCGAACACATCCGCGAGTTATAGGTTCTTGTATTACCGTGCAATGGAGGCCCGGTTATACATAACTTAGATTGATTTAATTTATTGTTATATGAAGTTGGGAGAAAATTAATATACATACAGTATAATTATTATAGGAAGTGTCGATGGTCTAGTGGTTAAAAGCGCGATTACTGAACGGGTTGGGCAAAACATTATTGAGTTTTTTCTACTAGACATTCTCAATAGTATAGAGCGCTAGGCGCTCACTCCATATTCTATGCCATGTATAACAATTTAATAGTGAGAGTACTACTCATCTCTGCCTACCCCTTGGACGAAACACAGGTATGATTTTGGTAACAACATTGACACTATCTATTCTTTACAGGTGTTTACCATACACGAACAATCACAATGAATGTTATGATTTTACAGATATGTATGTAGGTCTAATAAAAATCCGTTTCAAGCTGAATAAAGTAAACAGCATAAACAAAATCGAACAGAGAATATATATTTAAAGGTATATATATATGTATATACACACCTTACATAGCGTACAAAATTAATTTAACATCGCACTCAAGGCTCCGAGCGAAGATCGGCAGGGGCGATAGCGTGTTTAATTTCCTCGATTCATTAACATGTACACAATAGCTTTAACGTAATTAACTTTAACTCGATCTTTTCATACAACACTACACAATGATACATACATACATACAACCGTCGCGATAGATAAGTGATACTCTTATCTAGTAGTTACATAAAATAGAAACTACGCAACGTTTTCCATATACAGAGTCCTGTATCAACACGTCTTAATAATGATTTCCTTGTTATTAGTAAAATACATAATAGATACTTACCGCGATAGATATAAAAACAAAGCGTTGAAACTAAAACGTCACAAAGACAATTACACAGATATATAATTGTATTGTTTAGTTTATTATTTAAATATTAATAAGCGAAAGAGGATATCTGTTTCCTTTATAAAAATATTGTGGTCACGGAGGGTGAGATTTGCTATAGTCAAAATGTCTATGAGAGAGGTAGATATATTGAAACAATGATTTTATTTACGTCAAGTTACCGTTAATGTCCGGTATATTGAATTATGCACTATGTGCAACTGTTTTTATACAAAATTACACATATCCTATTAACCATTAAATATCGCTTGTTGTAAACATGAAGGAAAACAGCAGGAAGAAGTCTTAAGAGATTTCTTTGACGTTTTACTAAAATGTGCGAAGTTTGTCACCTGCGCTTGGCCAGCATACCAGGTTATAATCTTTACCATTCTTATTCTAAGCGAGCACCTATGTTGCTCTATTGAAAATTAGCTAACACTAAAACGTTTACTAACGACTGATGTTCAATAACAAGAACGTGACTATGATAGTGTTGGTTCGACTTGTGACGAAAGTTTACCTAAACATTGTCCATTAATAACTTTTAAAATAAAACATTTTACACTGGCATTGTGGCAGCACCTTTCGCCCACGGCGACTAACGAGCCTGTACACAATATCAGTGGTATTGAGCCTTCCTTGAGGAGATAGTTGTGAGATCTGATATTATTATTTATCTTATATATAATTCTAAAGATAAAATGTTCAGTATTGCGTGCGGTGACGTACGTTGTTATTCATTGACATTTCGACATTTTTAACGAGTATTAGATTAGAAAAAATTTCGTCGATTATTTCTTTATTTCCTTTTATTATATATACATTTTCAGATAATTAGACTACTATTGAGAGTAAGCGATTGAAATTTCAAACGTTCCTTCATACATAGTACATACATACATGCACATGCACATGTTGAAATCGTTGAATGCAGTGTGATCAAAGAATCCTTCGTTCACTATACATCTATAACAGTGTTCCCCTCACTTTTGGTATCTTACACATTACTATATTTGTTTAATGTCAAGTACAGTATTCCCCCGTGTGTATGTACGTGTGCCAAACCCTCAAGATCCTGCTGCAACTTCAACTGCAACTTCACGACAAGCGCGACCAGAGACCCGAACAAAACGAACAAGTGGGCGTGCGTGTCTTTTGAATCGCAAATAGGTCAGTATCCTGTATTGTTAATCTCGCGGTCAGCTTATGAAGGACGAGTTTAAATATTTCATAGGAAACTACATCATAGCCTATTTGGACAGAATTAACATGATTTAATTCACTGATTAGTTAGCAGATTTAGCGTATGTAGTATAACAATGTGACAAGAAGTTTTGACTTGAAATGAAACGTTAAACCGAAAACCCAGTACCTGGCATGTAATCATTCGTTCACTATAGGTACATATAAAGTATAGAACATGTTAAAAGTATATTTTCAGATTGTATACCTAAATATTGGCGGTACACGTCATATGAAAATACACCGTGTAGACACTACAACAATATAAAGTTGACACACGCACGGACGGCAAATATGACGGATTAGAGTCAACATGATTACGGCGGCTTAGGTAAACACATCGCTTCATCTATTATGCAACGTGACGTGCCGATCGATTTGGAAACGTTATAAATTTATTACTTGTACGTACACACGTACATATTTTTATATAGTTTTATGGAAATAGAAAACGAACTAGCAGATATCATTATTGTGCAAGTATTTTTCTTTTCTGTCTCACCACAGGAGGGCTACATCAGTGGAGACAAAATAAACGCCTCAGTCGGAAAGGAAACTCGTAATCAACGATGAAATATAAGAGATGATGACGATATATGTACGAATATACAAATGTACATGCACTTATTTGAATCAAAATATTGAGAATAAGACGTTATTTTATATTCGGTTTTGCATCGTATTATTCGCGCCATAAACAAGTGCTAATTGTGCTTTTTTACTACAATTAGTCCTTGCTGAAGCAATATTAAACGTACATTACATTCTATGTACCTAAGATAAAACCTTAAATTTTTCCTTCAGTGTATGTCTACCAATTGAAAGAATGCTAGAAAATCACTGTACTATCATACGTACGTACATGTTTAAAACTTTGTCTATTGGGAATTGGCAACTGTCTGACCTCCTATTCCGTGGTTGGACGTATAAGCCGTGGGAGTGTTATCCTCTTGGGGAAATACAGGCGTGTTTCCCCGAATCATTTAGTCGTGTTCCAAATATTACAAGATTTGGGTAAACTTTGGTAACTTTTACGGCGACACGGTTTTATTAGACGGAAAGTGGCGCCGAGTTTCTTCTAGAATTGAATATACTCCAATATTTAAATATGAAGTCTATTTTAATAATGGAATAAAATGGGCGAATCGTTAATAAATGTTTGAAGTCACATTCACGTGCGTATACTGCTATAAATAGCTGCGTACATATTTATCGTAAGAAATATATTTGTTAGATGTTACAAAAATGTAACATCAATTCAAATAACCAATAGGCGTAAATAAAGGAATACACGACCAATTATGTACTGAGCGTACGCAAGTTACACGAAACATCCAATCATACACATAATTTATGGTCTTCAATAATAATTTGTGTCACCTGAATTGAACATTTGTCATTCACATTATCAGATAAAAAAAAAAAAACAAAACAAAAGTATTCACGTGGGAAACCGAACAGACAAGGAGTTAATGATAAATTGTACAGAACGAGCGAGCAAAACGTAATTAATGATGCATTTATTATTCATCATTACGACCAGTGATATTGTTTTTTAATGATACATATTTTAACTGTTTTATAGTACAAAATAAAACATGCTAACACGCCGCGAGTCGAACAAGCGAATATACACGTGTATGTATAGTACAACGATAAACAATCTACAGCAGAGCAAGCGCAACTTAATGAATGAAACAATCATTAATCATTATCTCTATCTACTCACAATTTGTATGTCATTAGGGTCGCTGATGGCAAATCGCTCTTGACGATCTCGCGGCGCTCATTTTTACCTAGAGCAAAAACATATCTTTTAATATCTCTAACATTAATTATTATTACACCACCACATATGCATGTACCACTAGCGCCGTCGAGTGGCACGCGCTCGTGTTCTCGCTCGCACGATACTCCGACATTTATGCCGATTGTATATTTGATCAACGGTAATTGCGAATTCGTTTTACGTATATCATAATTTTATTGACTTTAAAGCGAAATAACTACAAAATACTAAATTGAAAGACGTATTTCACTAATCCGATTAACTCCGACTAATTCCAAAATAGATTACTTAAACGATTATTTTTTGTGCCGAAACCTTATAAGACCAATTGTATATAATGGACGATACCTTACTAATGATATACCCTACACTCTCTATACGATAAAAATGAATGCGAATAGATAAAAACAAAAATAGTCGCGGTACGACTTAAATTCGACACTGCAATTATATATTAACACGTAGCATGTATATATATAGCCACTCTCACTCGAATGCGATTCTTGTGACGAATAAAACGTAACGGAACAATTAGCGCGAATCGTGTTCAGTAGACGTAACCGATGATATGATTACTCGATGTTATTATAACTGAATGTTTTCAATAGCGAGGAGATCGCTTCTCGGAACCAATTGCACGAGGACCGCGTTGCCGCTGGCGGCTTATCGCAGCGGGAACGTGTCACCGCCGCGGCGACCTTCGGATGCGCTAATTATGCATTTTCTCACGTAAGTCGTGCGTGCATTTTATGTGTTAGGTACGAACAAAGCGCTACTACGTTCGAATGCTGCTGTTGAACAAAAAGGAATCTGCATACATTTCGTTTTCGTTCATCTCAACTGTGATTCGATCAATGATTATTGCTTTAAATTTTTATATTATACACATTACTGGAACTGTTACACATTTTCATTGATGCAGTCTCAGTGATGTAAGGTCATGCGTTTAAAAGTCAAACCTAATGCACGTGAAGAAACCGTATATGCGCATCTGTAATTGTAAAGCGAGCTTATGAACATATTGTATCGATATGAAGTTCAAATATTACGCATGGAACAACTTTGAATACATCGATCGCTCAAGTCAAGCGTTCTCGACAATTATAATACCTATTGAGTTTTAATAAACTGTGATATTACTTACATGTGCCGAGAATTAACGATAGCGATGACAAAATGATAATGAGTGAACTCGTGCATACGTAATTCCGCTTACTCACTAGTCATAATCCATTAAATCCATTATCATGTGTAATTGAATGTATCCGTTTATAATAATAACACACATATTATAACAATTTTTATTTGTCGTTGAGAAAAATTATGCGCTAATCGAAGACCAGAGTCCCGCTAGTAGAAGCGTACAACATTATCCATGAGTCATATTTTAAAAACCAAAATGTTTCCAAATTGAAAATTCATGAGTTTAACACAACATCGTGCCTGTATTTCTTGTATGGGTAGACACAGCAGTAGAAGTCTCAAGTTTCACCTGGTATACGTTCAATAGAGTAAGGAGTGAACCTATTGCCATACACCGGGCAGAGATCCACACTCCGAGCTACTACTAACAAGGATTTTTAGTTAGAAAACTCAATCCTATTCGTCCCGGGAATCGAACCGAGATCTCCCACTCAACTTTTGCGCTTACAACCACTAGACCGAAGAGTCAGTCAATGGTCAACTCGAAAACATTATATTAATAAATAGCTCAATTTTCAAATTCCACAGAAAAAGGCATCAAAAGGTATACCTATTTTATCGCTGTTCGAAGATATCGAAACGTGATGTTTATGTCGTCGAAGAAGGCGAATGCGCCACACATTACGTAGATATTCTAATGATTCGTGTCAAAATGTATACTATACTAGCACGAACGACACACGGTGTGGTGTACACGGTAGACGTTCATAAAGCCGATACAAAATTATATAAACAACAAAAAAAAGCCGCCGATCCAAAACGACGATTGGAATTAAATGGAAAACATTAAAACGTTTCCAAATGGGGCTATTACATAAATTAGAAAGTCAAGGTAAGTGGGTTACACACCGTGTACGATTAATACGTACCGTGTGTATGTGTAAGTGTAGGGTCGTCATCACTTTCAACTTTGAAATACCTCAACCCTTCGTTGACTCGGTTTTAGACAATTATTTTAAATTAGGTGCTCTCCAGCGGATTGTTCACGTAAGCGTGAAATACATAGAAGAAAAGTTAGAAATCATTCGATGAAAATAACTAAATGATAAGGGTCTTACTTATTTAAGACTGAACCAATTATTTTAATTACTCAATAATTCCACTTTAACGACAAAGGAATCCACAAATATTAATTTTATAACTTCGGCCAACCCTAATTAACAATTAGACTATATACACGTTCTATGGTAAAGACCACCACCAACCACCATCAGGTGGCTCATATTCAGAAACAGAACATTCAGTCATACGATCGTTATGTAATAACACAGTAGGTACATAACAATGCGACCATAAATGCTAGCCAATTTTTATGTTAATACATAACACTATGTGCAAAATAGTGTCAGTGATTTGAATATTCATAAACATGTTTTAACTTACTATAATAACTAAAACTAAAGTTAGTACTAAGTAACGACAGCGTTGCGTACCGTAATACGTATATCGCTTGTCAATCAATACGTATCACAGTTTGTTCATTATAGATATTCTTAACGGTCCGTAAGGACAAAGACATTTGACACGCAGTACACTCTGCCTGTCCTACAAGGAACTGGTGTGACAATACAGTGTGGCGAAACTGCTATTTTTTATATTAGTTTTATTAACTCTTTAGTTTTTGATTGTATCTGGCATGTAAATTCTTAAAAAGTATAGTTTGTTCTTGTCACTAGGAGTCATGGTAACG
>DWME01009309.1:0-11013 GCA_018244795.1 Parelbella ahira ahira | reverse complement strand
TTCCATAGAGGGTCGTAAATGTAACTGGCGAAACGGGAGAGTGCACTACTCGTATACTTCTCTGCCACGCTGGGGTTGTGTTAGTTGCGGTCCACAGTACGGGTTGGCAGACTACACACTAGATTTTTTTTTGTTTTCTCTATATATATCACATTGTTTCTAAGAGTTCTGTGATTCCAAGGGTATAGTTAACAGATGGTTGAAAATTAAGTTATAGGTATTCTTAATGTTATTAATAAGTGTATACTTATTACTTTGTTACTAATACAGTTAATAAGAATTTATTAACAATACCAAACTCATCTGATTTGAATAAATTGTTATAGTTATTTTTTGGTTGTATTATTGCTTTTAAAGTTCTCAGGTCTGATTTTATTTATCCCTGCTCACACTACAGTATAGGAGTCCGAGGATGAAAACATTGTAGCAGTTCAATACATAAACAGGTTTAGTGTAATATGTGGGAAAATGAAATGTATTTCAAATCTGAATATATTGCAATGTTACCCTAAAATATTTTGCTAGTATTTGCAAGCTTAGGTGGTGTTAACAGGAGAACAGCTAAATTTTTATCACTAGGTCACTAATGAGATAGGCAGAGACCAACATTTGCCAAACATTTTATCTCTCAAAGCCTAATTTACTGCTGTTCTGACTGCTTTTTCCACAATCGTCATTTTCTGCATACACAGACCAGTTTTGATGACTTCTGATTTTCCCATTAGCCAGCCATCTGGGCCAGCAGATTCATAAAGAAAAATCTTCGAACATCCCCACTCCAGCGTACTTGATCCCAAACCTAGACTTTAAGGCATAGCCTGTATTAGGACACGAAATGTTATTGCTACCCTCATTCAGCAGTCAGATTCATTAACTACTGGGAACCAAATCACATCGGACACTGCATCGAATTAACTTAAAATTTATCATGGTTTATTTTCATAAGCATATTATTTATTTCGATAAGCGACAGAGTGCTAGAGTTTTAGAATGCAGTTTCTAGCTCCGGGAAACCAGAGTTTTGAAATCTGGACGCGCACTTCTTTGTGAAATCTGTGTTGTAAGATGAAATATGACTTGCTATAATGGTGCAGGAAAGTATCACAAGTACTTTAAAATCTTGAGAAAGCCTCACCTCAGAGTTCTTCGTAACATTTAATGCGTGTGAAGTGTACCAACGCGTACCAGACTAGCGTAGCCGACTATTGCCTACTAGGAAGAAGAAACATTATATATCCAATAGAACGATAAAAGGTTGGGACATATTATCAGCCAGTGTGTCACAGAGTGACTAGCAGACAAATCTTTGCCCTGAGCGGAATCGAATTCAGAACCTCTGAGTCAACAGACACCGGATCAAAGGGTGAGTGAACCAGTAGATGCGTCGACACTCTTAAGGAATGACATGTGTTCCTCTAGTACACTCTCAATGAGCTAACATACGTTTCAAAGTGATATAAAAATTGACTTAATATCAGGGTTTAATAGTTTTTACCAGTGGCTGTGTCTGGTCTCCAGGTCTGGTATCTAAATAATCTACCAACAGATTAAATACTAAGGGATTAGCAAATTTAAATACTTGGGAAAATAATTTTATTCTCTCCTTTGTATACTTAATTACTTAAGTGAATTGACTCACTACTTTGCTGAAATTTTTTGTCTAATAAACCATTTAACTCCTTGAGATAAAAGGTCCTATTATGCCGTGCATACTCAAGTGACTGTTCAGAATTCAATTAGGTCTTAGAGACCTGTAATCGGCTCAAAACCTGCTGTTCTAAGCTTCTACAGACAAATTAGGGGTAATTTGAATACTTGATGATCTCAAGACCCTGGGGTTCGTGGAATACGCTCAGTCGGTTGGAAAAAACTCGAAAAAATTAGCATCACAACCATTTTAGGGTTGTTTTACAAGGATTATGTGGCTTCGAGTAGATGGATAAATACACTTATCGAGAGATACATGACTACTTAATAAAAAACGCGCGTTAACATTTTATAATCTGACATAATTGAATAATAATCAGAAAGCAGATTATTACAAATATCGTTTTTGATAAATATAGAGTTTTGGAATAAAATTAAACTAAAATTTATTTGAATTTTGTTTATTATTTAATAAATATAAGTGACATCTACCAACATATTAAAAACTTTTTGACATTGTGTATCTGAACAAGTGACGCTAATAAAGTTCGTTGAGTATATAACAGAGGGCGCTGTGAATAAATATTTATTAATCATATAAAACAATTTTACTAGATTTTTGTGTTTAACAGTTTTTGTTTGTAAATATTTCTGTTTTAAGAATCTTAAAAACTATCAGCCAACCTTTCTTCAATTATATTATCGCATATATGAAAATTTTTAATTACACTAAGATACGTTAGGAAGACTCGTGTGGATATCCACTGGATATCCAGTTGTTTTAAGTTGAAGTGAAGGTTGCCATCATGAGATCTACGGATGACGCAACATTTATTAACAATTGTTCTGTTATTGAGTGTATTTGAAATTAAATTAGCCGTAACTGGTAGACATTCAATGTAATATGTGACACGTAGGTATAAGTATACATATATTGTATTAAAATCACTCTGTTCAGAATAACAGACTAACAAGAAGTATTCCTAAACTAAAATTAAAATGAAGCAAAAATTATAATTATTACACCGTGTTACGGGGTAGGCATAAAGGATCATTAAACAAATTTTTCATATTTAGTCCAGTAAACAAGCGGACGGGCCACCTACTGGTAAGTGGTCACCGTCGCCTATGGACATTTGCAACACACGTAGAGTGGCCAAAGGTTAGCCGGCAAAAGGGGAGCTCACTGCGCTATTACCGAAGAACCCATGTCATAGTGCTGCGGGGAAACTTCAGAAGGAAGCTCATTGTACACTTTAAACGTGCGCGGGAGAAACGAGCGTGGAAGCCGAACAGTAGAACACCGGTCTAATCAAAATAACACTCAAATAAAGATACCTTCAGTGTCCAAGCGAGCTGAACTTAACTATTGATCTATTAACAATAATAATGTCGTAGATACCGCAGGATAAACGGGTAGAAAATACAGGTGTTACATACAGGGCGTTAACAGACTCCGTCAATGCTGGCAGCGCACTGGTGAAATCTCTGGTGTTGCGAATTTCCATAGGCGATGATGACCGCTCACCATTACATGACTCATCTGTCTCATTATCATCATCATCGGCCTGTCTCAATCCACTGTTAGACATAGGTCTCCCCTAAAGATCTACGCTGTGTACATTTATAGAGGGTTTCTGCTCGTAATCCCAATGCTGGGCATGCTCGTTGGGCACTTCAGAGCACATTTCCTCTTACCGCCTATACCTACTGCTGCCTGGCAGCGAATAGGATATTTATGTCATATCATTGCCATTGTTAATGTATGCAATAAAATTTCTATTGGCACATAATTTGCAAAATTTCAAATATGAATGTTATTGAGCTTTTAAAATTACTATATTTCTATAAATATTTCCTCTGCGCTATGGATTGACAGACTATTATGTACTTGATATTGAGAGTATTTATAATAACAATTACTTATATATTTTAGTTTTATGCACTTCTTTAGGTACGTAAATTTTAATTTAGTATACCAAGTCTCTCCTGTGCGCGCAATGTTCTTAAAAAAGGGTTACGAAGATCTGACTTCGACTATTAATATATTGGTACCTAACATTAAGATATTGGTAACATATTGGTAACACATTGGTTAACATATAGGAAGGTGCGGGTCAAGAAATAAAAGGCATGATGTCAAATAAAAGCTTAGCTTTATTACTCGTTATAATCACGAAGAAACATCCGCCACTCGTACCAACAGGTCTCCTCGCTGACGTCTCTCGTTGAGATACAACATTGTTTGACCGTATTACATTCAATACAAACGAATTTCAATTTTGACTTTACATTTTAGTATTAACAGATTTTTAGAACCGCCAATTGTTATACCGATACAATTCGCAACCCACCCGTCACGAGGTGGGTTTAAATTTTGATACATGTTTCATTCATTTATTAATTTAATCTCAACTTTATGTCTAAAACACCCAACAGTGGTTAGATTCTAAACATTCACGGACAAAGACACACGCTCGTAAATAATAAGCATTATGACAATGTGATTATTTAATATTATTATTAAGTTCATTGCAATAATCAATGCGTAGTTAGGTTAGGTTGTTGCTGTGACATCGGGTACGACTTGTCTGAGGCCCACAGATCACAATAGTGCCCGCTAGCCGCCATTATCAGACGAATACCGAGGAATCGTTTACAATTTTTGTCCACTTTTCGCCTTAAAAAATGCCATTAAAGTTATCTTTTTACACCCAGAACCATATAAACATCTTTTAGTCATTTATATATTTTTTATCTATATAACCGGCCGACCTGCCCGCCGCCCGCGACCGCGCCGACTAACTTTTTTTTATTTACAAATGGTTAATGCTCCTAAACGTTTAATATCCGATACTATTCTTAAAATTAAATACAAAAAACGCATGACATTCTAAATTTACCTAATGTCCCCTTTTTTGCCATCGCTATAATTTATGAAATTTTGATTTTTACACCAACTTTAGAAATATTCAATACAAAAATACTCTTTTGAATAAAATTTTATACACGAGTCATTTATAAGGGCGGGCGGGCGCGCGGCGGCGGCGGCGCCTCCAAAGAAAAAGCTTTGAGCCTCGTAACCTTAACATCATGAAATTTGTACTAAATATATCGAAACGAGCGGACGCGGGCCCAAACACTTAGCCGAAATGCGAGGATATCGAAAATAATGCCTAAACCCTATCCAAAGTTTTAATTTCGGCGCACCGCCAGCGCCCGCGCGGCTTACAAAAATTTAGTTTAAAGCAATTACGGGTCAAAAACGTGCCGCGCGGGCGCTGCCGGGCCGCCCTACTAAAATACTTAATTTTGACTTTTTAATTTTGTAACTAATTTTATCACCAGCGCCGCGTCCGCTAGCTGTCTTTTACGAATATACCACGCCACCGGCGGCCGGTGCCACTTACCGGAAAATCAACATTAACTTAACTCGTTACAATACAAACACACAAGAATACGAAATGAACGTGTATCGCTGCTGAATGAAGACCACAAGGATATTGAAAAATATGTATTCGTTAACTGGCTACATGATTTAACTTCGAATACAAAATTTGGAACGCGTTTCCGATTCGCCGGGACCGCGCGGGACGGGTCCGACGTTCTCGAATCATCGCGCGTCCGGAGCTTACCTTACTTAATTACTTTATCGATAAGCGTCGGCAGTATTTTTGTTTCCAGACAATCTAATAGTAAATCCGTGCTCAATTTTGGTATTTTCATTTTTTTTATATCAGATACATACATACATATGTGTATATAGATAAATATATATATATTATAAAAGAATGATACTTATTTCATAACTACCTAATTTTTTCAGCATTTCCTTATTGAATTTTTTTAATTTTTTCACATATAGAAAACTTGATACATCTATTTCGTACATCTAAAAGTTTTTTTTCTTCTAACTTCCAAAAATGAAATGCTACAATAGAGTCTATTACAATTTCGAAAATTTAGGAACCATAATACCCAAACGTGGAACCGAATACATTCTACATATATTGTTTTATTTTTCGTTTATAATTAATTTTGAAAGTAATTAGTTAGATACATATTCATTTCATGTTACATTCTGAATGATCCAAACATTTTGTAGACGGATTCGAAAAAACATTAAATAATGTAAAGCAAAGAACATCAAATACATTTTCTTTTTCAAAACACAAAATATAAACATAAATAAATCATCATTTACACACGAAAAAGTCGAAACAATATCAACTGTCGTCGCCAAAAGTGCAATCACTACAATCTAAATACAATAAATACTTAATAAAAATGAGATCTTTTTTAATTATCAACACCGAATTTTGTACTTTATCTGTGGGATAGCCCAATGGTCACCGTGGGCTACATTTCGATGTTCTAAACTTGAGTCTTTATATTAATTTAGAAAAACAAAAATCCTCCAACCGATAGCATATAAACAAATCGATCGATCGATCGATCAACAAATCGATCAATCGATCAACAATCGATTCGGCTCGATAATCAAACGTATCCATTGTGGTCTTTTACCTGCTGATGCACATCACTCAAGTATAAAATCCGGACAAAATTTAAAAAAAGAAACGAACACAAACAATATATACATATATATATATATGAACGCTCTTACCTTGCCTGAAAACATAGATCGAAATAATACATATAACGGCTCCAAGTATCTGAAAATTACGGCATGTCGGTTATATACTGTTGATGGGAAATGAAGACGTTGCTATTGTATGTCTGTTGCCTGCATTAGTGGTAACACTATATTGATAATCACGAAGAAATCTATTGTGAGATCTGTGTAACGGATTCATTACTTACTATACAAAGAATCGAGTACCCGTCCAATGAACTTCTAAAGCCTGCATTAACTGTGTGTACTAACTGGTAAATCGGTTTACAATCTATTAGGATATTGTTCGGTTAAAACGCTCATCAATTCCATATATCAATTCGTGATTTGCAATGTTAGATTGTGTGATTATCCGGCTCTAGAAAGCCACAGACGGAGTACAAATGAAACAATTAACGTTAACAGAATAAAAAAATATATAACGCATTGTGGAGCGGTCAGAGAGACCGCGCCGATGTCCCGCGGCGACTGCGTAGGTATACGTGCCAACGAACCAACGTGAAACGCATAAAATGAATCCGGGCTATTGCGTTAGGGGTTGCTGGTGGACACTTCCGTGTCCCGGGGGGCAGAGGGGGGGGGGAATTCCGAACTGAGAACCGGTACGAATGGAGTGGGGGGAGGCTGCAAGTTTGTGTCGATGTCTCTGTAGGTTCCGTGTCTTCGTTCTCACTTAACCTGTAGGCTACTATAATCACACCAGCCGACGCCTGGTCCATCCTAAACTGAGGTATTCTTATATAATTATCGTAATAGTTTAAACGGTTACAAATTAAACGATAACAGAGTGTAATTCAAAATGAAAAATGCTTACACTGCTTAGCTAGGGCCGGCCGTCCGCTCCGCGCGGTACTCAACGCAAAACCTAGGATGTCATAAAGTATTTATAGAATTCCCGCAAATCAATTCACAATCACCTGTTGTCTATGGAGCCTTAATTAAATATTATTAGCGCTAAGATAGTTTTTTTTATGTCAATTATCATCTCATCTGTATTAAAATTACAGTTATTATATATACATCGCTGTACATCTATCTATCTTATTGTTAGATCTATTTAAAAAGCATTAAAATTAATTTATGAACTGTTCGGTTGCCTGTGAAACTGAGGATGTGGAAACAAGAAGTGTGTCCGCGTGGCGGAGTCGACGGCCGGCTTCTACATGTAATAACAAATACATCGAGATGTGCGGACTCCCCGATCTCGCTGCCGAACGACGCCGGACAAGTGTGAGTAGTCCCTTTGGCATGTTCACGGGATGCGTTCTGAGTCCGTCGGGAGCGAGTATCGAATAGTTCGCGCTACATATTTCTACGAATCAAACTAATTATTCTTCTATAGTAATAGTAAGTGTGTATACTGAATGTTCGTTACGGCGAACGGGATGCGTGGGCGGGCGGTGGGTGTGCGCAGACGCCTCCGAGCGCTTCCGGTTGGGCGAACTTTCTATTGAGGGCCCTTTGTATTTATTAATTTCATATTTCGTAAAAAATCAACACATATTTTCTTCGAAGGCACTTCTGATCGGACGAGGTGGCCCAGTGCGTTAGGTAGTGATTATATTGTCGTCGAATGTTATTGCTGTATGTTAGTTTTTTTTAAGTATTTTTATATATGTAGTTTGTCTATTAATTTGCATGCCTTCATCTATTGTGTCTGTTTGGGTGTGGGTCGCGTGGCTATTGCGAGTGATGGCAACC
Source organism: Parelbella ahira ahira (assembly GCA_018244795.1). NCBI lineage: Eukaryota > Metazoa > Arthropoda > Insecta > Lepidoptera > Hesperiidae > Parelbella > Parelbella ahira. The sequence goes on along the minus strand of DWME01009309.1, from coordinate 3,029 downwards.
CCGAGGCGTCTGCGGGCGGAGCATTCCTCTCAACTTAAAGTACCTATCAAGTATAGAAAAACTAACAGGATATATATTATCAATAGTATAAATAACATCGGATTATGAATATTTAATTCTATTAGTGTGTTATATGTGTGGTTAAATGTGCTAAAAGACCGTCGTACAGAGTTTTATCGGGAAAGGAAATATGATTACTTACGTACGAAAATATTGACGTGTGAGAGAGAATGCTCCGTTTTCGTTATGAGTAGTATTTTCATGTGTTGCGCCCACGCATTTCGGAATATAATATTTATCTAACAAATAAACCTAATCCTATGTCCGGAGCGAGCGCCCCCTCGCGGGTGGTTCCGGACCAACTGAAGACATTTGCCGAACTGTGCCGAAACGTGTTTAACCATAAACAAGGATGCTTACAATAATCGGGAAATAAAGATGTTTAATTATTTTCGAATTTGGTGTACTGCATCTTTATGCTATTTTGAAAAGACTGCACGAACATATAACCGGCTATCAGTATAAAAATAACGTTTAATTCTTTGTCTGTGGATCGAAAAATAACCCTGCTCTATTGTACTAATGTCTATGGTTAACTTTAATTATCCCTAAAATAATTAAGACGAGGTCAAGGTTGACGACTGCGGCCGCGCGCGGCGGCCAAATTATAAATACATATTTTTTTTTATAAACAAAAACAACAAAACAACACCCGAAGGACTGGGACGAAGGAAAGGACCGAAAAACAACAAAAAAAAAACAAAAAAATAAAACTTAAGCAGTTAATATATTAATCGTTTTTTTCCCTTAATGAATAAATCAATAAATGATTTTAAGATATACATAACTATAAAAACCATTTAAGATAATACTTAATAATAATATAATAATAATAATTATATATAGCGAAATATATTATGTGCAGAAATAAAATTCTAGGTGACTTAAATTTTCTCTTAATAGTATAAACTAATGAATTTCCTAGGAGAGCGCCGGCGCGGCGAGCGGCCGCGCCGCGCCACCGCGCCCGACGTCCGACGTACAAATTCAATTTTTTTTTAATAATTTAATTAAACTTTTTTTATCAATAATTTTGAATCAGAAGGCCTAAATGCGAGTGTCGTAAAATTTTGGTGTGCGAAAAAATCGTCCAATGGATTTACTTTTCTTTCAATTTTTTTTTAATTTAGTTCTGCCGAAACATTGTGTGCGTCGAGTCGTCAGCGCTCATTCCAACTGTTCGAGAAAGTTCGGCGACTTAAAGTACTCGGGCACGGGGTCGTCGAGCCGCGAGATCACCTTGTAAATGGACTTCTTCCAGCTCTGCTCCGTGTCCTTCCCGCTCTGGATGGCGCGGAAGAACTCCCGGAGCGTCTGCTCAACCACATATCTGAAGTTTGCTGGCACCTGGAAACAAGAATACTACTGCTAATTTGCTACGCTCTTTGACACAGCTTATAAGGTTACCTCGTCCACCTATCAGACACACACACACACATATGTACATCATTAGCCTGTCTCAGTCCACTTTTGTACATAAGCTGCCTCTAAGGGGTTTTTGCGTATAGTCCCCACACTGGGCATTCAGATTGGGAATCACATTATAAGTCATTTGTTACATTATTTAGGAAGATTGTCTTCCAACCTTTTTAACTTCCCACTGATGGATACGGTCTCTTCTCGAATTAAGACGGTTAAGGCCACAGTAACGACTCATTAAGTAGTTTTAGTAAATATATATAATCCTCACCTCGATGTGGTTATTTCTGTTGTAGTGAAGATTGAGCACCCTGTACAGCTCAGAGTCGCCAGCGACGTGGAGATCGTCCGGAGCCTTGAGGCCCTCGCTGATAGCCTGCCGCGCGTACTTCTCCATCTGGATGTAGTAGAACTCCCTGTAAAGATAGAGAAATGGGCTGTAGTAAATATGTAATACATAAATAAACTATATGAAGAACAAGGTGATGAATGTATATTTACGTGAAACGTTATTTAAATTTTAAATCCATAATTTTTCATTTCAAAATGTAATTATTCAAAATTGGAATTCAAAATCCTAATACTGTCACTGATAGTATAAAACCACACCATGCTATGTGATCCAACTACATTAATGGACTATAGCTATAGTCTAGGAGACTGGTACTATTTGTTGTAACGCGTATGATATAAGCACATTAATACGGTCTGATTGGGCCATTAATTAATGATAATATGTTTAAGGTTTAATGATTAAAATTTTAATGAGCATATTAAGTGTGTGTAGAATTTTTTTAATGTAGGTACTAATCAAATGCCTTTTATAGCATATGCGAGCGGTTGAAAAAGCCAGTTAATTGAATGTGTGATGAATAAGAATTTAATCTTTCGAGCTTCAGTTTTACGGATAATATTCTCCATTTAGTTCCTGTTTATTTTCACTGGAAAATCGGGATGCATTTATGTAAGGGTGGGTTTACTTTTGAGAAATTTATTGCGCTAAGGTTTGTTGAGGGTGTGCTTAGCGTTGATATGTAGTAGGTATAGCTGTAATTATTAGTTTATGAAAATGTTCAAACTTAAAGCTATGACAAAATTAATTAGGACTTTGCGTTATTCACTCCCTTCTAATACGTGTGTAAAAATGAAATAACGACGCGAGATCTCCTCAGAATGAGCAGACCATATCGTAACGCCGGATCCATTACGGTGTAAGCAGTGAGAAAGTCTCAAGACAAGATAGCGTTAAACAACAAATTATTGATGCCATGTCAAGTCTTTCAGCTGATTGAAATAATCGAACATCCTACAAATTAACACGAGAGCAGCAAGAAGCATAAATGTCCATATCTTTTCTCAATCACGCACAAACCCCACCTAACTACCATTGAAACCAGTTGCGACCAACCAGCAAGCGAAAGATAAAAAAAACATTACCAAGTACAATGTTAAGAGCATCGAGCAAAGGATTTATTTGGATTTCATTGCGCCGTGTCATTTATTAGACGTTCAGTCGCGCGACATATAAATGGGGGAGGGGGTGCGGAGGG